>DWMG01000744.1:0-17662 GCA_018244855.1 Elbella merops
ACGAAATCTCACACTTTTAGAACACACTATAATTAATTAATTAAGAGGTACGCAGATTTCTCTTCACGTATTAATATAAAATACATGTAAAGGCACGTTTATATAATATACTTATATAAGCGTGTAAATATATATATATGAACGTAATACATTGAAGTTTTCCGTCGCTCGTATACTGTAATAGACGTGTTTAAAAATACGCTCTGCAAAATAATTCTTTAGTGCCAATTTTTTGCCAATCGATAACAATACTTGCATGCTTAGTAATTAAAGTTAAAAAGATCAACCATGTATATCATTATTATTCTGCGTGTTAATTGAAGAACGAAGCGTCCGGCGCGAGTGCACCCGCACGTGCGTTGCCCCCCGGCCTCTCTCCACCTAGAGGAAGCGTTAAAGTTGCGATTTTTTTACTCGCTCGCACAGCGCTTACAATTGCAAGTGCCTTGAGTACTGGCCGATATTGCGCCCGACTGCAGTACATTTCATGCCTCATGATAAAGCAAATAAACTCATGCACTACTGCGCGCGTATTGTACACAATTCAATTTAACATAACAAGCAACCGATTCACCTACAACGAGCTTAGTGCGCCCGCCCACCAAAGATGTAAAAAACAGTTTTTCGCAACGTGATCTGACGGAACTAAGTAATATGGAAACGGATTCATCAATAACATTTCGCAAAAGGAAAAATCCATTTAGTAATGAGCATTAATGTTCTAAGAAAATGCAGGAAATACAATTGGAGCCCTCTTGTATGTCAACTGTAAAGGAAAAATGCTGGTTCCAATGAACAAATAATGAATGAAATGCATGACAACATATACGAAGTAAAAGCGCAGATTGCTGAAATCTAAACCACTAACGAGCAAACGATCAACAAAATTAGCGAAAACAATAATGAGGCAAAAGTTCAATTAAATTAAATTAAAACATCTTCATTAAATATTGCTAGTGAACAAAATAGCATCCAAGCTACAGTTACACAACTTAAAAATAAATTATCAGCAAATGAAAACAAAATAAACACCATAGAGTAAACGCCGTAGAACTACATATGAATCAACATCAATAGTATCTAAATCTGGGACTGGGCTTCATTCAAATGTACTGCTTATTCGTGAAATACAAGAGCGCAAGGAAAAAAAAATTGATCATAGTGGGTTTACTAGGACAAACATCCTCTGCTGCTGAAGAAAAGCTAGCCAAAGATGAAACAGACGTCATGAACATTACCTCCTTAGTGAGTGCGAATATTCATAAGCCACTGAAAGTTATGCGTATCAGCAAGTACAATCCCGGGAAAAATAGGCGAATTAAGGTCTGCTTTGACACAGAAGGACCGGCAAAGCAAGTCTTACGTAATAAACATAAGCTTCCAGAAAACATTGGAGTCTACCCCGACAAAACTCCATTACAATAGAAATTTCTGCAAAACATTAAAGATTAACTAGTCCTCTCTCGCGCCATATCCTCTCATTTGGACCATTCACCCACGCGAAAATCTATCTTAGACCATGTTTATAATATGTAATTTGAAAACTTATGATTTCATATGTTCTTAATAGAGTCGGCGATGTCGGACCAGAAGTAAATTTATATTCAATTGAAAAAAACTAAACCACCACCGAAAATATATCACAATTACGAAGCTATAAACTATATGAAATTACAAACCCTATTCGCGGAAGCCAGACTCGATAACCTAAACAATGACTATGCAAATCGCGAAACTATCTTAAAGAACTACCTACATTAAGACATCTAAGATAACAAAGACTAAAATTCTTTACTTACCCCAGAAATACTGGATAAATAGAGACAATTGAGAGAATAAACAGACTAAATTATTTATGGACAGAATTAAAGAGGAATGCAACTAATAAAATACTAGAAGAAGATTACAAAACAGATAATATGTGATCAATCTAATTCAAAAAACTAAAGATAGCTGCTATTTCAAAAAATTCATAGAACTAATTAATAAACCGAAGAAAATGTGGAGTCTGATAAATAATTTGTCTATAAATAAAGTTAGGCAAAGTTATGTTGGGGTGTAAGGGGTTCCAACCACCATCTCAGGAACCTAAGCTAACCTCACCTGCACGTGGTACACCCTGATATAACAGACTAGGCTCTGGCGACCGGCTGATTGCGGTATAGCGCAGCCTAAATAGGCAAGGCTAAATGCCCTGGCCGCCGACGGGCAGCAGCGTCGGCGGTGCGATAAGCCGTGCCCTGCGATCTTCAACCCGCATGCCCAGCGTGGAGATTACGGGCATACACCCCCTTTTGGGGGAGGCCTGTGTCCAGAAGTGGACTAAGATAGGCTGATGATGATGATGATGAAAGTTGTGTTCCTCCAAAGCTAATTCTAGATTTGAAACTAATAATTATGCTAAAATATTTGTAATGAATTGAACCGGTACTTTTCTACTATAGGTACAATGTTAGCGGACAAAATACCAAACACAAATCATAATAATTTTCAATTAGCTTTACCTTGTACCATTTATTCCTCCAAACTAAGTGAGCTTAAACCATGCACCACTACAGAGATTATTCAATTTATTACAAAGCTAGACCCCAACACCAGCATATGATTAGACGGAATCAACACAAAATTTATAAAATGTATTAGTCACTTAAAACTTCATTGTTAAGCGTCAATACGGATTTCGACCCAAAAGTAATAAATACCCTTGCAGCAACTATCGATCTTGTCACCAAAATTAACTCCAACATAGATAAAAAAAATATAACTCTTGGCGTATATATTGATATCAAAAAAGTTTTCCGTAATGTCAGTCATACGTTACTGCTCAAAAAGTTGGAAAGTATAGGTATATGTGGGCCAGTACTAAAAATGTTTAAATGGTATCTCACCAATAGACTTTAAGTACTAAACATTGAAAATACACAAAGTGAAACGTCGCGTGTGGTACTCCTCAGGGTTCAATTTTAGGCCCTTTGCTATTTGTCATTTACACGAACAACATACATGAAGTAAGTTTGCATGGCCACTTAACCCTATACGCGGATGACACTTGCTTATTTTACTTTAGGACTAAGTAGCCGACATTATAAGCACAGCCCAAGAGGATTGAAACATTTTTTCTCCTGGTTTCAGGATAACCTCTTGACAATCATTTCATCGAAAACCGCTATGTCATTTACAAAGCCAAAAATAAAACCATCCCCCACACGATTGTTCTAAAATCAATAATGTAGTCCTGTAAGAAAAATTCTGCGAAAAATATCTTGGCCGTCTGTCTGTCAGCCAGACTTGTCGGCCAGTCTTACCAGCTGTCTAAGGTGGAATAAACAGATCGAACACATGAGAACAAAACTTCATCCCTATCTGGTTCACTTCGAAGTATCAGTGGGTGTATTCCTCGCCAGGTGCGCTTCACCATCTACAATTCACTAGTTAAATCACATCTACTCTTCTTAATTGAGGTCTGGGCTAAAGCAGCCAAAACTAAATTAGCTGACCTTCAAGTCATTAAAAACAAAATCATAAAAATACTTTTTCAATATCACTATTTAATACCTACATAAAAATATGTATTGAAATTAAGTTAATATACAGTAAATAATTATTTATGTACATGTATTCTCGTTAGAAAAATATTAAACAGCGCCTCCACACTAATCTATCCTTTGTGACGTCAAGGCAATCTTCACGGAAACGATCTATGCGTCGAGTGAGTCTTAGTCCTACCCAAGACAAGAACAAATTATGGTAAAAAAAACTAATTATTTATGAAGGAGCATAGCTTTACAACAAAACACCCTCAAGTATAAAGAAAATAACTGATTAGAATAAATTTAAAGCAGAATTAGCACAATATATTATTCACAACTTTGAATACTTATATTACTTAAAGTGTAGCGTTTAACAGTTTTATTATTTATTAGTTTTAGATACAAACGATTGATTTAACTTTGTGAGCCTAAGTTCTCATGTAAGTGACTGTAGCCTTTATGAGAATAAATTATTTAAACACACACATTGTTACGGCTATCAAAACATTACTTGGCATGACAACGAACGTTCCTTAAAGTGTTCTTAATAAAGTATGTTTATTTAAAGCTTACAATTTATATTATCGTAATACAACAATTTGCGACAGTGGACACGAGCTCAATCGACACGGTCACATGACCGGGTGGGCATACTTACCTAACCGCCATGCTTTCTGTTCCGTTTCGCTATACAAGTAATTACATCAACTCTCCTGTTGTTTTCTGTGCATACACAGCTTGGTATAAAATGCTATGATGCGGTGACAACGGGTCATACATTCAGATAGATATTCATGTATGGACGACCAGACGTGCGTTAGGACGTGCGTCCTCAGTGTGTCATGCCGTAAGTACATAATTATGTTGTATGTATTTTATAATGTAATTAATACGATTTGTGTCTAGTGACAAAATCGGATGCTTACCTAAATACTCCTGTATTTAGGTAAGCATCCGAAAAGCGTTGAAATATTCACGCATTAGACAGTTGCTTAAACAGTTACTGTTGTTACCGTAAGCTCGTTTAAAGCTGTCGGTGGCTATTAGGACTGCTTATGTAACTTCCAACAGACGAATTGGCGATAATTAATGCAGTTTTCTCTAGAGACCTTGACTAATCGCTGGAGAAGATTCCGGTCGTTGACCTCTGGTCGTTCCTTGAAACCTTGACAAATGTATATTATATATGTATCTACATTTGAGATGTATATTTAAAAACCTTGATATACCATGTCGATCATTAGCCCAAACTTTGAACTCCCTATCTGAACAACACTTATAAATGTCCATTGTTAAAATGTCTAACAATGACTGATTCGCTTTCTAAGTTAGGGACTCGTCATAATGGATAGCCAAACTAACGGTACGTTGTAATGGAACATGAGCGGTGATGTGTTCCCCCGATTGCATGCGAAGGTTTTGTTAATACCGTTGTTTGTATATTGACCCTACACGATTTCTGTATTATTACAGGTATATAAGAAAATGCTTTGCCAAGCTGTATATTTTAAAACTGGTGTGGTGTGGTAGTGTAGTTGTGTTTAAAAAAAAATATTTAACTGCGAATGTCAGTTTTGTGAGGAAGTGGCAGTAGCCGCGCTAGATGACCGTGTCAATTTTTAAATCAACATGCAAGTTGTAATGTTTTCACGGTGAAAATTGTCATATAGTCAGAAAGTCTGACATTATTCCACCGGTGACCTTGTTTCGCCCAACACCTTAGCTTATGGGTAAACACTGTCAAATGCACGATTTTAACTTATCTACATGTCACGTGTGGACTAGCCCCCTTCGCCCCCCGAAGGCTGATAACCAATCGGCGCGGCGGCGCGGGCGCACCGTTGCCGCCTCAGTCGCGTCCCTAATGCCGTCCGAAGTGGACGTAGGGCTGATCTCGATCGGATTCAACAAACATCTCAGTGCAGTGATATGCCTTGGATTTCTACTGTGTGAATGTGCTCTAACAGTGCCGAATACAACAGTTTTAATGTGACCAAAACGTGGTTTCAAGCCGCGCCACTGATCGACAACGGTACCGTTGGTCGCGCTTCGGCGATTCGGTTAATAACTTGTGGATCTACAGTGACTGTGTAATAGTGCCTTTGCTAAGATTTAATACTGTGGAAAGGTCACTTACCTTGATCGGGTAAAGTGTATTGAAGGATTTTTGTGTTGCCCTGTATCGAACGCTATGTCATATTATGTAGCTAATTATTGCATATCATTTTTGGGTTAATTTATTAACGACTGCTGGATCTCTTATTCCATTGTTGTATAAGATTGATGCCGATGACGATATTTAGCCTTCAAGTTCCTGCGTAGATAGTATTTCTTATTACTTTATATAGCATTTTGTTTCATGATTGGAGTTATTCGCTAAAGTAGCCTCGTGTGTAAGTTCGTGCTACTCGCTGTGTATTGAAGGTTTCGATATTATCAGAAATAGCTGCGCGGCACCGTCGCCGCATTCGTTTGTTTTTCTTAGGATCATTACAGCTATTATATTTGTGTTTACGTGGGATAGATGCACCTTTAGTTCCCAGAAAACACTGTAATAACAATCTGACTGTAGTCTAGTATAATGTCTCTGTACTCGATGATTGGGAGGTGAACTTTGTTGTTGGCTGTGATTGGACCGACCCTCGAAAAAACGGCTATTGGATAATGTAAAATATCAAATTTGCACTGTTATTTTTATTTTTATAATTTTAAGTTTATTTATTTATTTTAGGACTCTGAGAAAAAAAATATAGAACAAATCAAAAAGGATTCATCTTGTGAGTCGTAGTACATTGCTTGATGCAGTTTTTTATTTACTTTACGCTTGGGAGATTTTACGTTTTGTTCGACGCTGGAAGGTTTTGTTTCGGCTGAGTGAAACTGCAGCAATTGGACCTTGATATCCGGAGTTTCGACACCGGCCACTACAAATTGTACGCGTTAAAATAACTATTTAGAGTTACCTACCTAGTTACTTAACACAATTTCGTTTAAATTACGACGAGCGGCCTTGTCCATATTCACATCGGACCCATGTGTAACACATTTAAGCGAGTCTAAGCTTATTTTTATTAATTGCCCGACGCGGCCGCTCGGGACTTACAGATATAGGCAGGTTTATACTAAACAAATATTAAGATTTTTGTTTGGTGAATCGTCCGATTGTCGAATTACAATTATTTTAAATCACTCTTTAACATCTGCAATAAACGAGTAATATTACAATTCCCAACCTGTGCCTTAAATGCAATTATAGTCGTTATGTATTTATTGTGTTATGTTTTTATGTGCTTAAATTTGTAATTCATTTGTACCTGATGAGAGGTACTCGGCTCTTTTTTTCGGTTGATAAAATAGCGGTCACAGCAGCCGCCCGTGAATATGCCGTGACCTGGTTAGGAGCTCTAGGTTAAGCAGATTTGATTTGATGAGAAATCAGAATGAGGATATAAAAGCAATTCGGATGGAAATATAAGTTTCCGTTGTGCGATAATTTGTGAAGCTTAAACCTAATTTTACATCGTCACGAGGTTCATTTGAGCGTGATATGCCGTCGGCATTGTATTTCTATTCATTCTTTTGTTGTCCGAGTTTCCGTTCCGTTTTCACTGATACCGACAGACGATTGTAAAATTTTACTTGACGTAATGTAGTTATTTTTAGTTGTATGACGTTTTTTTTGATATTGTACATGTTCGACCTATCTATTTGCAGTCCACTATATTTATTGCAATCTTTCCTCAACGGAGACAGTTATTATTGAATCAATAACAAATATTAATATGCATCACCGAATATAGAATAAACGTTTGTTACAATTAAATCTAGAATTAATTTCAATTAATTCATCATCCATATCGCAGAGTTTGAAAACTTGATGTACAGAGCTGAAACGTGGACACTTACGGTGCGCCTAGTACCTCAGTTCAAAGTCGCTCAGCGAGCTATGGAGCTCATTGGGGGAGGCCTATGTCCAGCAGTGGACTGAGATAGGCTGATGATGATGACAATTAAATCTTTAATAACAAGCTTTCTTTTAAAAGTATTATTGAAGTGTTCGTTTAGCATGTTACTTTCGTGTCGTACCTGTTGGACTGTGTCAGCCACTTGTGTCGTTATCGCGTCGTTACCATCGCTATCAGTGTCTTTATTGCGATAGCGCTTGATAGTGATAAGGGAGCCTGTCTCCCGGTGATGTCATCGACTATTGTTGCGCTAACATTAGCTTTAGATTTACCATTGTTTTCATTAATGTTACTTTAGTAATCTCTATTACAGCTTACTTTCGGCTTCGAGTCCTCCCCCTCTCATACTTGTATCCTATGTTTTAAACATACACCTACAATAAGTATTTCTTTATGATCTTAAGCTTCTTGTGGGTGAATAAAATGCATTTAAATTTGGTAATTATATAAAGAGACTCACGGTATGTTTATAATCGACTAAAGAATTTTCTATATTAACCAGACAATTTTGTTTAACTTATTACATTGTACATTTGACAGTTCAAACAGCTGTTCAAAAGTGAGCTTAAAAATCGACATGTGGAACAGATCTAGCTGAACGTAACTATCTTATGTAATTTGACAGCTGCCAGCTGATCGCTCTCGCCCGCAGTCAGGTCGGTTCGGCCTTAGCACCAATAGCAAGCTACAACTCCATACTTTAATACACAACAAGTAATCGCACCAGTGGCACGTTTTGTATTTCATTGTACTTCATGTTTACCCACCTTTGTTTATGATGTTACTTTAAGTGCTTGTTCGTTTTTAACACATATTTATTTATATCTAACTAAGTCGAAAATACAAAGTAAATTAAGTTGACATCATGTGATGTGCCTAAAACCGGTTAACATTCAAATAAGTGATACCGATAGTAACTATGAGGCTGTAGAAATTATTGGTTAGAATTTGGTTTCACAATGGAGAAGTTATTTTACAGTGAATCAGTTAATATTTCTAAGTGGCGGTCATCGCTCACTGTTTTCTCATTAACACAATTGATCGTGTTCTCTTGTGCAAAAGCAATGTCAAGGTTACGTCGCTCGATATGCTCTTGCGTGTGCAACCATCGTTGATTAATGGTTAATCAAACCATAGATTATGTCAAAATTGTTTAACGTTACTAAACGTTAATAATTGGTTACTAATTGGCGACCACGTCGCTTGGAGTATTACTGTTCCTCTTTAAAATGCACATTGTTGCTTATAACTCGGTAATACAAGAATCTGATATTATTCAAAGTCTTATGAATGAATACACTAGTCACAAAAATTAAGGGATATAAAAAAAATCAAAATTTTAGGGTGATTTTCAACGAGCTGTAACTCCGAAAAAAATGATGGTATAGCAAAAAAAAACAAATTGTAGATCTAAGTGTCTAGTTTTGAAATATGAACATGAAATTATTTTAACATGTTTTGGTGTCGAGAAATCCTAAGGAAACTACCAAAAAATAGTAAACATCATATAGAAAATCGAAGGAGGATTTCCAAAATCACACGACTTTCTCCATGAGATACCGTGAATGGCTTTTAACAAAATAAATTGGATCTCAATGAGGCGTACGGTTTATAAGTCGATTTATTTTCACGCGTGTACTTTTAAATGTTATTTTTGAAAGTACAGTAAGATCAATCAAAGCGGGTTTTTTTGGAAGGAGCTTCATATTTTGGGCACCGATTGGAACTTTTGTTTTGGGTATTTTTTTATGAACGCCCGATAGCTAACTATGTGGCGCTCCAGGATTATCCTTTTATTACGGGACACCTGTATGCATGACGTAAGGCGACTTCACGAATCGTTGTAATGAGTGGTATTGTGCATATACGGAGCTCATTAAGGCGAACCAAAAAACGTTAAATTCGTACATTCTCCGGCCAAGGTGAAGCGAGGACGACCGCAGTCTGACTGCGCTTCACCTTGATGCGCTCAATTACAATCGTATTTTGTTGCTGCACTTGTGCATTCAGTGAGAACCAAACTGAATTCTTCTGGACTGTTTTTTAATATAACATAACGCCTGTAATACCCGAACAGGTAGGCAAAGGATTGGAGTACTGTTTTTATATTGGCAAAGAATTAATATGAGTAGTATCAGAAGATACGCGTATTGATTTTTTCGTTTTTAAGAAGCACATGTATTTTTAATCATCTGATCTATTTTATAAAATGAATTGTACAATTTTGTAAATAATATTTAAGTTAAAAATTAACACAAGTTAATAAGTAACGTAAGCTATTTTTGTCATGGACTGATTTTGTTGGTTATTTGATTTGGTTGGGTGAAGGTTTGTGAGATACATAAAATTTCAAACTGAAGCTTAAAGTTATAAACTATTTGCGCGAAGTACGACCGTAACCTAATAAAACAACCTCTATATCTTGTCCATGTCGGTCCACACGTTGAACTAATGGAATCATTGTAACGTTTCGCTAGGCGGAGGCTTAGAACTGTTTCTACTGATTGACCCATTTGCATACATTTATTTGATCTGCTATCCCAATCATTCAATTGATAGTATCAACTTGTGCTGTATTTAAAACTGTTGTAGATACAACATATGTGTCATTGCAGTCACTTAATTCAGGAACAGTATTCGTATTTCAGCAACACAACATATTTACAGCTTGCTAACTTACAACACACTATTAATTCGCGTTATACATTTTCCAATAGTACGATTGACCTAGAAACGGGTGGCATATGCTCTTGTACAAACTCTCCCCTTTCCCCTGCTACCATCGACCTACAAAGCGTCATCCAGCATCAGCTGTTATCTATATATATGGTCTAGTTGCAACCAATTTTTGCGCTTTACGTTTTATTTTTTACGTTCTATTGTTTTTCATTCACTTCTCAACTCCTATTTATTGTCGACCATTCGTTACCCTTAAACCACTGACACATAATAACTTCCTTCCCATCCAATTTAACGTGACCTAAAGAACCAGTTCGCTTTGTGTCAATACCAAAACTTGCATTAATAATACACGTCTGTGATAACCTACAAAGCGTAAGGCCTAAAGGCAACCTAATTCCGATGGATTTGTGAGAACGGGTTCATATTCCTCGTCGGCTTACGTGAGGCTTGGGGATGTTTTTGTCTTTTTATGAAGCCATCTTATAAGAAAAGCGAAGTGTTTTGTTTTCGCCTTGCTTATTGCATTATTTTTTGTTAGTGAAAAAATCTTCAAGCCAAATGAAATGGATAGGATTTTTTTTTGGAAAATAAACATTCCTTATTATCAATTTTATTAGCATTGGAATTAAATATTCCAGGATTTTTTTTAAATATCATCATGACATTAAATGATGGTTCATTCGTGACCACTAAAAACGAAGGGAAATGCAACTTTATCATTGTAATCACTATCAATTTATCACTACAAAACCATCTGCTTGCCTCTCTCGACATCGTATTTTCTGCAATGTCTTCCACATTACTGTAACATGTATAATATGTAATGACGCATTTACATGTCAACTGCTTATAATTTAGATGTAATTCTCTTATATCGTCACATTCATTATTTAAATGTTTGTATTTTGTGGTTAGAGGACAGATCGGATGGATGGCTTTAGTTGCATTCATATATTCAGTGTTGCATATCAGTATGATATGATTTACTTAAATAGGCAAAGCTAAATGCCCTGGCCGCCGACGGGCAGCAGCATCGGCGGAGCGATAAGCCGTGCCCTGCGATCTTCAACCCGCATGCCCAGCGTGGAGATTACGGGCATAAACCCCCTTTCGGGGGAGGCCTGTGTCCAGCAGTGAATTGATAGGCTGATGATGATGATGATGATGATTTACTTTTGGTCTATTTTTATAAAAATCATTTCCGACATAAATTATTCTAACGATTATACTGTTTTTGGTGTGTAGTATTGTAATCTTAGATATAAATAATAAGCGATTTAAACGAATCCAACATAACATCAAATATATTACCTAATTAACAAGTCTTACGGTTTTGCGTTTCAAAATTATTTTGAAAATTGTATTAACATAAACATATTTTGTACACAATCTATTTGTCTATTTATCATTCTGTTCCAACGTGATTTCTACCAATTTACCTTCCCTTACTTGCAAATTTAAAGGATCTGGTGGTCTAGAAATTTCATAAAAAGCGTTTTTTTTTCATATTTCGAAAGTGTAGTACCTATTTCAAAAATACACTGTTAAAATTTGTGACGGCATATCCAGTATTTCATGTTGTATAACCTATTTAGAAGGTCAGCGAAAAAGTATATGCATTATAAAAAGAAGCCCTTGTATAATAATCTGACGATTTGGATGTGACGCAAACTAGCGGCCATTATTAGAATGTGCGTATAAAAAAATCGCCATTTTGAAATACTCGAGCGCGTCAGTATAAGTAAGATATATACGGTAAAGCAGTGATAGCCTAGTGGTTAAGAATTCAGCCCCACACTCCGGAGGTGCCGGGTTCAAACCCATGGCGCGCACCTCTTTACAAAAGTGCGTTTTAAATTTAAATAGCACTTGCTAACGGTGAAGGAAACATCGTGAGGAAACCTGCACACCTTAGAATTTATAAACAAAAAAAAACATTTTCTAAGGTGTGTGAAGTCTCCCAACCCGCACTTGGCCAGCGTGGCAGACTATGGCCTTAACCCTCGCAATATGAGAGGAGAGCCGTATTGCAACAGTGGAATTCTAATGGCTTGAAAAAAAAAATTAACATTAATGGCGAACACCTCACACATCTTCGATTTGCCGAAGATGTAATGAACCTAGCGGAATCGCTGGACGACCTAAGCACTATGCTCAGCAACCTCAATAGTGCCTCACAACAGGTGGGTCTAAGATGAACATGGACAAGACGAAAATTATGTCAAACGTCCACGTCACACCCGTACCGGTTGTTGTTGACGGTACTGCTTTCAAAGTTATAGACGAGTATAATTACCTAGGACAAGCGATCCAGATGGGTAAGTCTAACTGCGAGAGGGAGGTCCCTTGAAGTCGAAAATATTGGACCAATGTATGTTGCCGGTGTGCTGCCGCGACGTGGTCCTGCGCTGCGCTGCCACATGCTCAAAATCGCTCAACGAGCTATGGAGAGAGCTATGCTCAGAGTTTCTCTACGTGACAAATTCCGAAATGGATAGCCAGCTCTCAAAACTAGTAAGTTGAAATGGCAATGAATAGGCCACATCGCTTGAGTGACCAATGGAGAAGAAAGGTTATCGAGTGGCGGTCATGTCTCGATAAAAGGAGCGTAGTTCGCCCTCCTACCAGATCGTCTGACGACCTGAAGAATTCAGCGGGAAGCTGCTGGATTTGGAAGGCCCAGGACCGGAAGGAATGGCACCGATTAGGGGAGGCATATTTCCAGCAATGGACATCTAAAGGCTGATGATGACGTTAATAATCATTGATTATTACTTAACATAAATATTGTATCTCTCAATAACTACTTAAACCTCTTCAACTCAGCTCTGTATTACCACTCAGAAATTTATTGTTTAACAAAAGTAGCAAATTAATCTGCTCTAATTTTCCATAAAAGGAAAACAACCTTTTCGATCCTTAAGCCCTTGTTTATCTTAACGGTAAAATATATTTTCAAGGAGTGCGGAGGAGTCTGATTCAAGGAGGTGTACGATAATAAATTATGTTTATATAATAGTATATAAAAATATAGATCTCTGCCTTTTGGCAAAAATTGTTTGGCAGATTATCACTTGCCAACTAACATTTCGCAGAATTTTATTTCGCCGAATAATCATTTACTAACTTATTTATAATGACACTTTTCAAAAGGTCAACTTTCAAGTAGCGAATATTTCAGTTAGAGTAATATTCATATTATTTTTTCATACATCCATAATTATTTTTCTAATGTAGTACATCATGTTCAAGTGCCGTGTGTAGTGAAACAAACGCGATTTGGTTCTGGCTTTTCGCCGGCCGCTACCGCGGCACGCTCTCTTCGCTCGCTCAGCTCGTGCATTATTGGTCCCTAACCTAACCGATTCCTTCCGATTTCACCTAACTTCGTTCCGCACTTCGAAATTCAGCAAATATGTATGTAGATTTCTGTTGTTATACTTACTTGACTTGAAAAGGGTCATTATAAACAAGTTGGCAAATGATTATTCGGCGAAATAAAATTTTACCAAATGAAAAAAAATATATATTTTTTCTAAGGCGTGTGAAGTCTGCCAACCCGCACTTGGCCAGCGTGGCAGACTATGGCCTTAACCCTCTCAATATGAAGGGAGACCCGTATTCCAACAGTGGAATTGCAATGGGTTGAAAAAAAAAATGAAACGTCATACAAAAATTTGACAATCGTTAGTTGTCAAAATGAAAAATAGGCGAACCGTTAGTTGGCAAGTGATAATCGGCTAAACAATTTTCGGCGAGAAGGCAGGATCCCGAAAATATATAACTTATATAACAAAATCAATAAGTTGAAATGACAATGGACACGCCACGTCGCTCTAGTGACCGACAACCGTTGGGAGACAGCTAATCGAGCGGCGGCCACGTTTCGGTACAAGGTGCGTAGGTCGCCCTTCTCTTCTTTCACTCTGTGTTCTTTAGGTCATCTGACGACCTCAAGAACACAGATATGCAGTTGGATTCGGAAGATCCAGTACTGGAAGGAGTGGCACCGATAAGGGGAAGCCTTTGTCCCGCAATATAAGTCCAGGGGCAGATGGATGAATAGCAATCCACATAGGCACGGTTAAACGCCCTAACGGGCAGCAGCAAAAGCGGTTCGAAAACCTTTGTTTTGCGATTTCCAACCCACGTGCCCCGCGCGGGTATTACGAACAAACACCCCATTCATTAGGGAGGGTCTCTCTCCAGCAGAGGACTTAAGTTCATTGTATGTGGGTGTTATATTTGGGAGATGTTTAGCACTTGTATAGTAGAATCGTAGCTTCGTTATTGCTATGTTTTGCATCAATTAAGACGCTTTTCCCATATTCCAATAGTGGAATTATAATGGGTCGATTATTATTATTATTATTAAGACGCTATTAAGAGATTTTTGTTATAATACATGTTATAGGTGATTAATTAAACTGCGACATACCCAATAAAAAGGATTCGTAAAGTAATAATGTTGGTTTGTGAATGAAAAAAAAATTTAACGTCAATAATTGTGCTTCACAATGAATCGAATTACCGAAAAAAATAAAAAGTTACTTTAACTTCCAATACCTAACATATAATATAACCAGTCTTAGTGCATAGCATAATTTATTGGAATTTAATAATGCCTTATAATCTTTTAGTTTGCGAGTTGTCAGGTTACCTGATAAATCTTTTTCTATAAGTACCTTGTACGAGTATGTCACCCTAGTTTTGTATATGAACCATAAGCCATTAATGTTAACGAAATTTGAATTTTATCGAAGCAAAACAAATGTGCCTATTAAAGTAAATGTAATGTGCAATTCAAAAATTTAACAGGAAACCTTGACCCTACGTCTGTAGTTGAGTATAACAAAACACAACCGATCAAAATGAGTGGATGCCAGCAACAATTATTTATAAAACAAACGGGAAGGCGGTCAACAAGATATTTTTGTCTCAAGTTATCATCAAGTTTACTAAAATAAGCAGGTGTATGTTTTTCATTGGGTGATTATAACCCGCTCAAAACAGAAATAAAATTGACTTTAAGTATATACTCCAAATATCGTGAGCTATAACAATATTTAATGTACAAATCTTAGTACATAATAAGTTATCTTGTACATAAGGAAACTTATCGAACATCTGGATATTCAGAATGCATTTGCAACATTGTAGTGCGAACTTTTCTGCGTAAGTGGAACATTATCTAAAGATTCATGTATACGACTGTACTTCAATTTTATATTACGAGCTGTTACAAATTTCAATTACATAATTACAGTATTCCTGTGAAGTCTATCACTCCAATGTGAGCAGGATGTCATACATCAGTCATGCTCAATTGCTACGTTTATGACAGGTCTTAAAAGTTAACATTAATAAATGGTCTTATTCTATGAGGACATATAACATTTGTATATATGTACAAAAATATATGTATATTTACGTGTTAAAAATATACCTACTTTTAGTTTTTATTACACGCTTTATATTAGCTTCACCTGTATGTTTGCTCGTATGTACTCGTATATACATATAAATGAAAGTTACATACATACGTATGTTACTTTACTTCACTTTATTTTTTTATCAATAAATCGAACTAAGAAGTGAAAAATAATTCTTAATATAGGTAGAATAAAAATAATGAACGAAAAATATTAGTATTATTGTGAACAAAGCGTGGGGTGCTCGATACACAAGTATATACGAAAAGGATGACACAAAGCACCCCATGCTCTTTTCACAATACTATTACGGACGAAACTTGCAACTTCACTTTTTTGAATATGTATTGCATATATGTATACATATAAGACTATTTATCACGACGAGCGAGATCGGACCTTACGAGTAAGAATTAAGGATTGTCACTTGGCGTCCGGAGTTTTTTACGAAAATAACACGCCTAGCGTGTGGGCGGAACTTGCTTTCTGGAAAATCGTGGAACAATCTCGAATTTATCATGAAGCCTTAAAATGTTATAGAAGCCGTGTGGGCGCTGCAGTGAGAAACAACAGTGAGAACATTTTCGGAAGCACTTAAGAGAGGCTCAACGAGCGATAAGGGGATGCGATTTCTGCGAATACCAGCGATATAATAGAGAGTAAATAAACAGTTTGAGCACTCTGAAAGCACCTTTTATTCTTCAACCTATCCAGTACATTGCATCGTTTCCAGCAGCCAATCTAAGTACCCATGCGTAATATTTTGGTGTCAGAAGTGGGATTGGTGGATTGACTGAACGCTACCTATGGTACCTAAGGAAGACGGAATGAAGACACGCGCTCCGAGGGATAAGGAGAGTGCATTCTCGTCGGAAGGGACTACGGCGACAACAACCGCAACAATTCCAGCGCATCGAAGAAGAATAAAGGCAACAATTCCAGCGCAGCGAAGGAAAACAACGGCAACAATTACTGCGATGGAGGAAAAACAAGAACAACAATTCCAGCGCAGCGAAGATGAACAACGGCAACAATTTCAGTGCAGCGAAAATGAACAACGGCAACAATTCCAGCATACAGAAGATGAACAACGGCAACAATTCCAGCGTACCGAATAAGAACAGGGAGAACAAAGGCGGCGATGGCAACAGGTCGACGACAAACTAACAAGAATCTCCACGCTACAGGACCTAATTCGGATGGAAGTAGACCTCGTTAAGGGAATTCGTGAAAACCTTGGACAAAAGAGTCGACAGATTGGACACAGAGGTCAGGAATCACTGCAGGACTCTCCAATGGCACACCACTGAGCTCAATCTTCAGCTCTTCGCATCCAACCATTGATCAAGATCAGTTGTGCCAAGCGAGAATACCGGAAAAAACGGCATCCTTGGTACCGGCACATTTGCCGTCATCCACCAGAAAGGAAGCAATCAAAATAGAAATGTTCTTATCGAAGGCACTGGAGCGTTGGAACATTGTATGGTTGCAAGAAGCTTAGTCTGCAGTAAATACTTGTTGCAGTACAAGTTGTCAACCTGACTGGTTGACGCGTAGAGTTGAAATGTGGTAAAGAACTCGGCAGATGTTAAGAGGACATGCTTGCATGCTTAAGGAAGTTAAACACGCCTGCGAAGCAAATCGTAGAGCAAGGCGCGAAGATTGAAGATCTTCTTAAATATTGCGAAAATGATTTAACCGCTTCGCAAAAATAAAAGGCACATACATAGTTGAAAATATATATTGGGATCTTCTTAAGGAACGACGAAGATCTGCGAAGAACGTCTTTGGCTGAGCACCGAATATTTTTTTTACATCGTGTCCTCATGCCGGAGTGTCGTGAACATCAAAGATCGTTTTGCTTGTAAGGGCTTTCCAGGTCTTCCTACATTGGGCTTTACGAATGGCCTCTTGTGTCCCACAGCTGATAGCATCATAGCATTGACCAGAAACTCCACCGAGTGGTGGGAATTCTATCGGACGCGAAATACTGGCAAGAGGTCCAAACTTTCGGAAGAGTCTCTGCAGCTAAAGCAGAATCGACGGGAAAATC
>DWMG01000745.1:0-17660 GCA_018244855.1 Elbella merops
TTTAGAGAACCTTTGTTTAAGAACACTAAATTGTGCGGGTTTCAAGATATTTAATCTTAGTATTCTGTAAAGTCAGAATTTGCATCCCAGAACGCTGGAGTGGAAAGCTAAAATCGAAAACACAAAGATATCAAACTGTCTTCTGTTCCCCTTATTACATCTTCTATTACGTATCCGTATTCTATATTTCTGATACAAATTATCCATCATAGTATTAGCCTTAGATCTGATCTTTAATCGAATATTTTCTATATCTTTGCATAATTATTTTTATGAATAAAAACTAACACTTTACTTATGTAGAAATATGGATATTGTACAATTTTAAAACAATTATTGAATGTTGATATACACGTATGTGCCGATATTACTGACATGCCTTGCAAACACATTAACTAATACTCCCAGCAGTTATATAACGTTGAGAACATTTGGTAAATGTTTATTCATGATAACATTAAATATTGTACGTTGATATTTCGACTTATCTATAGAGTCAATGTGAATGATAAAGCCGGAAGAGGCAGACTCGGCTTACCTGCTTTTTTTTTTTTTGCATAAAAAAAAAAACCTGCTTGGATCAGAGATTGCTATGAGACGGTCAACTCAAAATTATTTTTAATTGACAATAATGAATGTCGACTTTAATTAAAACAGATGAGTCCAAAAGTGTTTTATGACGGTAGCAAGCGTAAATCCTTAATCACTGGTTACCCCAAGCCGCGATATTAAGCTCGTCTATAAGGGTCTTGTTCAAAAACCTTGTCACAGATCCTATTCTGTTCTATGAGTTGATCCATCTTATTGTAATCTATATAATGGTTGTTTCTATTTCATTTTCGCTCGGCTAAAGTTGCGTGTTCTACTAAATTCATTGCAGCCGCAGTATCTCGTTAATTGGACAAATAAGGAATAGAAATATTTTCATAGAATAAATAAACACATGAAGGATGACACAGTAGTGATACAATTGTATTAAAGTGTTGATATATTTTTAAACTAGCCAATACCCTCGACTTCGCCAGCGTTGTTCGTAATGTTAACAGTATATTTTATAGAGAGAAGAAAGTATAAAAAATATTAGACTAAAATATATCTTGCAAATAATTATACATGAAATGAAGATATTGTAATAACTTTTTTAAGGTACATAAAATGCATTTATGAAGTAAAACTAAAAAAACGGTTGGAAACCTATTGAGTATTTTTTGTGTTATGCGCACACAACTGCAGACCTCTATCATTTTATTTATGTATTAAATCTGAGGACTTAGCGAATATACCATACATCGGCGTACCCAGGGGGGGCAGCTGTCCCGCTGATTCTCCTCCCCTGATCTGATTGGCCTCCCCTAGCCATTACCCCGGGCTACGCCCATGACACCATACATTTTATCATTAAGTTTTAAATTACCTCCTATAAATTGAACTTTGATTTACAGTACATAAACATCTGCCACTGTTTAATATATGTATTTGTATATTTTCCTTATATGGGTATACAAACAATGGTTACCATTTTATTGTTATTTTGTGTTAAATGTGTCAAAATTTGTTATAATTGTAAGCAATGGCATATAGCAATAACATGTAGAAGTGATTACATGGAAATCAATGAAGTATGTATAGATTTAAGTGATTAATTATTTTTCAAACAATGTTGTAGCTGTTAATATGTTTGGTGTGATTTTTACAATGACTTAATTAATTGTTTTAATTATACTTGGTACATGGAATGTAATGTAACAAAATGAAAAAGCCCCGTTTTAGAGTATCATTTAATTACATTTTATGTAAGACTAGTAATTGACAATATGCTGTATGGTTCTTATATAGTGTCCTTTAAGTATATTATGTACAACAGTTAAAAAGGATTCCACTGTTGGAATATAAATCTCTCACATTAAGAGGGTTAAGACTGTAGTGTGCCACGCTGGCCAAGTGCAGGTTGGCAGACTTCACACACCTTAGAAAATATATATTTTTTTTTATAAATTCTAAGGTGTGCAGGTTTCCCCACGATGTTTTCCTTCACTGTTCGCAAATGATATTTAAATTTAAAACACACTTTGTGAGGTGCGTGCCTCAACCCTCTCAATATGAGAGGAGACCCGTATTCCAACAGTGGAATTGTAATGGATTTAAAAAAAATGTCAACATAACCACAGAATTTTGATGCTATTTATAAGGTGATCAATAAAAATCATTTGTTAATACTAAATTAACATACCTTAAACATTAATAACACAATGATATTTTAGTAACAAATGAACACATTGTGGAGCCTTGCAACCTGTGCAATACTCCTTACTTAATTTATCTTCTCTACACTATTAATAAGAAATAAGTACATACATAAATCTTATGCTATCTAAAAACTAAATAAAGATAGAGAATGTAATAAATTCTAGTTTACTTATTATTATCTAAGAAAACAACAGCAAAATGTACAATATGAACATCCCAGTTTGGTACACTTTCTTCATCCCCAAGTAATGGCATACATCTGTACACTTCAACAATGATAAAATTACTAATATAATTCAGGAATCTTCTCATATTTCTTGTAATACAACCAGAATATACATTTGAGTAGTCCATAATCCTCTGTCTACCTTTGTGTGTGGCAGACATGTCTTTCATCATCTTTGTTTTCAGTGCCCTGAAATGTATGAACTTATTGATAATTCTTTGCCCATTTTGTGTGTAAGCTGTTAATTAAAATTTTATGGTTGTACTTATGTTTGTAATTGTGGCTTTACAAATAAATTTTCTATAAAATTTATGTTGTTTTTGTAAACCTATACAACCCTTTTTTAAATAATAATATTTACCGGCGTTATCTAAACAACCATGCAACAGGGTGTGATTGAAATTTAACAAGCGTTATGATATTATGGTTAAGTAAAATACAAGCGTGGTTTTGAAAGATTGCATAAAAGACAAAAAAATCTTCAAATTTTAATATATGCGAATTATTCAGAGAATATAATTTTATTATTAGTGAAGCATGTAACTGATATACAAATGAAGGTGACAAGAATAGTTTTACACTTACCTCATTTCTATTTTATTATTTAAGTGGAAATCGAGTTGAGACAAACGTATATATACAATCCACGTAGAAATGTTTTTTTTTTTTAATACTGAATTATAATGATATTATAAAAATGTCGAAAAATTATACTATTTCAATATATATTGGACGATAAGGCTTTATTTCACGCTATGCTACTTAGCATAGTGTACCGAGCTTTCGTACTAAAGTTTCAACTCTTTTTATAAAAACGCGCTGAGCGATAAGTTTATAAGGCACCTTGTAGAATTACTTGCCATAACCAATAATATATAATTTATTTTACGATACCATGTATAACTTAATTAATTGGATTATTGTTTTGATAATAATTATCTAAAAATATAAATATTTCTGTGTAAATATAGCTATATATAGAAAATTTAAGGAAGTATTGTTAAATTCAAAAAAAGGATATGAATAAGCAAGCATGAAAACATTAAACTAAGTAAAATCTGAATATTTATGTAAAATCGGAATGTATTAAAATTTTTATGATGTTTATGATTAATTCGTACATCCTACACATGATCATGAAGAGTATGGTCAAGGGATAATGATTACGCCTGAAATACGCATATACAATTATTACTATAGTGGGGAAAATACGTTAGTTACTGTTAGGTTCACTTTTTTATTTCCTCAACTGTGTTGAATGTATAAAGATTGAAATTAATTAAAATCTATGAGAAATACTATTATTAGCATTTATAAAATCTTAAATTAACAGAATAAATTGCACATTAAGCAGTATATTATTTTAACCATAGACTAGTAAAGCAATAGCTAATTATAATGTAAATTCTAATTAAAAATGGCAATACATTATGTGACCGACAGGATATCAAAAATATTTTTTCTTATAGCAAGGAATCTGATTGATAGCCATTTTGAAGAGCCTTTTGTTGGTGTTTTGTGAATGTTTTCAAGTAATATTTCAATATTTCACCGGTATAATAATTATTAACGGACTAATGATATATTGTTTTGATCAAATAACAAATCTATAGACGCTTTATTACTCTGTTGTTTGTTTGGTGTAGCGCATTGTGAAAAAAAGAACCGGAAAGAACACAACCGTATTTAAGTTTTATTTTAGTATTTGTGAACATAAAGCGGATAATTGGAACAGTGAATGAATTGAATAAAAAATTTAAGTGAACCTGTGCTTTGAGATATTATTATTTACGTCGCGTGTATTTGTTCGGTACGTAAATTTAGATCGACACAAGATGGCCGCCATTAAATGCCCGCTCCGCCAAAACTCGCTGGCGAGGTCCGATGTGTCATCCGCGAGCGAGCGGCTCGCGCGCGTGCTGTAAGCAGGCGTCTCGCATCGCGGCCGAATTTTCCGGCCGCTTCCGGCGAGGTTCCATTTTATAAAATGGAATTTCGCTCGAGGCGCCAAAATACGATGGGTGTTGATACATCTCTGACTTCAATACCGTACCGTTACTCAGACGGCCGTACAAAATAATCGTCGACGAAAATGAACGAACCGGACGACGTCGGCAAAGAAGTGTGGAAGCGATGGATACTAGAGGCAATACATAAGATACGGGCACAGAAGCAACGGCCAAGTGTGGAAAGAATATGTCATGCAATCAGGCAGCATCACAACTACCACGAGGACGTGGTGTCGGAGAGGCTGGAGCGCGCGGTGCGCGAGGGCACCGTGCTGAAGGTCTACAACAAGGGGCAGAGCTCGTACAAGGATCCGCGGGGGCTGCAGAGTCGGCTGCTGCGGATAGCGCCCGATGTGGACCTGTCGCGGGTGGTGGTGAAGGCGGTGCGCGAGCGCGGCGACCGGGACGGCTCCTCGCTGAAGACGATCGAGAGGCATTTGCGGCAGGCGTACCAAGTGAGTGTAGTGAAAGAAGCGGATGTACGGACGATACTGCGTGCAGGGGCCAAGCGCGCGGTGGCCCAGGGTCTGTTAACTCATCACGCGGGAAACTACAAGGCGACACACCCCCACAACGCCGTCATTGTTTCCAAGCACCGTTCCAAATCACAAGACTCTCCAAAGCAAGTAAGTGTGACAATATAAACAATAACAGAGTTGCCAAAACAAACAACAGATGAAAGATTGCAGACAACAAGCTGAAAAAAACATCAAAAGAGAATTAATCACAACAGTGACATGTCAACAGGTTGATATGACTGTAGTGTTATGGTAGCATTCTATGATAACAGACAAGGGGCTGGAGTGACTGTGGGCTGAGTATGGCAACTTATGTTCATTGTTATTATTGTTCCATGATTTTAATTGACTGAGCTCTTCACATACTCTTCTGAAATGCATGCATTCATCATTTCATTAACTGTGCTTTATAAATGTTTGATTGTGGAGCTTGCAGTGGTGATATTGAAATGGAACAATGTAAAAGCCCCTTTGTTTTTTTCTGTAGCTATAATAACTGGCAGCTTTCAATAGTGCATTTGTGTTTTTATGGCATAATTTATGTGACTTATTACAATATCTGAATTACGTCTGATGCTAAGACAGATCTAGCTTTTGTAGAGGGATGTGAATGGACATAGATATGTAAAGTTCTTTCTGGGAATTTTTTTTGTAGGATTATTGATATTCATTAACATTTATTTTTCATATAAGCTGTGGCTACTTTCTTTTTGTTTGCATAGAATTATCAAAAAAATATCTTTTCATATTTTATTTCATTGTTTCATGTGTTGATTTTAATAGTCACTTTTATATTAATAGAGCCATTTTCACAATTTCAATAGGAATGTGATTGTCATACATTTATGACCAACATTTATGTAAGTATTATTAATATTAAATGAAATATATGAGTGTAACTGCTCATATTAAGAATTAATCCTTATTATGGAACCCAACAATTTAAAATAAGTGTTTGTTCATTTAGCAAAGAAAAAGAAATACTTGACATTTTCAGAACAGTTGACAGCTAAAATTTGTAATTTTCAGAACCAGGGGGGTGTGCCTGTATGCACTGAGTGCCTAGGTACAGATGTGAAAAACAAGCAGGGTGCAGCAGAAGCCTTGATATGCTGTAACCAGTGCAAGTCCTATGCCCACCCAACATGTCTGGACCTGCTGGAACATATTACTGTTCCTACCCTGCAGGTAACACAGTTTCCTAATTATCAGAACATTTTTTATAAATGTATCTATTAAAAAAAATCAAATTGAAGGCCATGTTTGTTTATTTTTATTATACCATAATAATTATATGATTATAGCTAAGTGAGTTACCTCACTTATTTTGTATATTTTGTTTAGATATATTAAACAATAGTAGATCATATTAAATAACAATGTGGTGTAAAAAGATGTAGAAACGAAGTATCCTTAAATTAGAGCAGTACATATCATAGATGAGTCTGTATGATGAAGTTAGTGAATGTTGAAGAGGCAATAGAAGTAGGATAGGAGAAGAGTGACAATCTGTTAAGGTAACAGGAATGTCAATATAAATATGTATATAAAATATGTCATTTATATAACATATACAAGTCAATTGAATGTGTATATATGAATATAAAGTCACCTTGTATAAAAATATGGCACTGAATATATTATTTATTATACCTTAAGCTACATTTTTGTAAATGTGTATTGAAATAGTGTATACCTTTTATGTCTCATAAATATCTGTTTGACTTCAATATTTCAATCAATATCATATCATATATCCTTAACTTGCCTTTGTACCATAATATTATGCTACTTGTGAATAGTTGTCCTTTTACGAGTCTCAGAGTGATGACATACTCTGCCAAAACAGGTATGGGCAATTAATTATTATAATTTAATGTCTCATAAGGTTTACTTTGTAAATATTGTGAACACCTGCACCCAATGTTGCCAACTACTGCAAATGAATTTTATGAGATAAATTACAGTATACAAGCTTTTTCACTGGCAAGGAGCATTTAGACATTACATAATAAAGCTGCTTAAAGCAACTGAAAAAAAAAATTACAAATGTTAAGCCTTTTTATAGAAGTAATAGCTTCTGAATATGCAAGTAGCTCATAGAAAAAAATTGCTATTAATTAGCCGTAACCTATGTGTAGTTTTTTAAAGTTTTCCTGTTAAGCAATACTTCAATGATATTGGCATTGAATAGTTAATTGAATGTGATAATCAACTTTGGTTGTGATCTTACATTGCACTAATGACTTACATAAAGGTTTAATTATTTCCCTTAGTGGTATTACACTAACTTTGTATTATAAGTACATTTTATGCACAACTTTCAACACATTTCGGTTTAATAATGGTTATGTTTGTTATATAAATTGTTAGATATATTAAGTGGCATTTAAATATTAGTGGTCATGACTGTTGATAATACTAAA
Organism: Elbella merops; assembly: GCA_018244855.1. Lineage (NCBI taxonomy): Eukaryota > Metazoa > Arthropoda > Insecta > Lepidoptera > Hesperiidae > Elbella > Elbella merops. Next base: position 7,427 of record DWMG01000745.1, read on the forward strand.
AATATGCACAGTCACTCAATTTTGAACTTGGTAGAGCTTGTGTTACCCTGCAGAACAGGCTTGCCTGTGTTATACTAGGTCACAATAAATCAGTATTTAAGATCATTAACTTCTATCATTTGTCTGTCTTGTTTGGGGAGGAACAAATTTGTCTTTAACTACAGTTACTGAAATTATTGTAGGTACATAGAGGACTTAACATTTGCTATAAAGAATCACCATGACTACACCAATGAGTCATTCTTGTTTTGTCTTCACATTTTGGTGATTCATCTTAGGTATACAAATCTGGATGGAACTTTTTATATTTGCTGTAATATATATTGTGCAATATATCTATTACATAATATTTGCTCATCCATAAATTTACTGAAAATTGTTAATGTAAATGGAATAAATATTATTTTGGTTTGATCAATTAATGTTCCGTTCTGATCTATTTAAAACACTTGATGAATTATCTACTGAACATTTGTAAATCAGCACATCATTATTATATATATATATATATTGGCTGTATATATTATATTGGCTGTATATTTCGAATTATTTGAAAATGTTACATCACACTCAATGCTTTTCTTTTTAATCTATAATTATAATTAAGGACTTACCAATAGTCACATGAGGAATTTTTTACTTAATGCACTGGTCTGTATGTCAGATTTACAAACATATACAGATACACTTATGCACTAGTAACATGATCACAGTGAATTAGTTGAAATGTATAAAATTTATGTCTTAAAATTAACCTGCTGTCATGGGTACAAATAAATAGTGTTTCCCATTATATAGAATTGGACCAAGTTTTTGTTGTGATTATCTGATCAACCTCCATTGTTGTTATGTAGCTCATATTTGTAAAGACATATTTGCTCATATTTGTAAATTCATGTCCACACTTCAAACTCATAACTCCATATTATATTTTGAGGATGATGGACATGTATAAAAATAAGTGTATATATTTTCGGACAGGATATATAATAACATCTCATAGGAGTACATTGTGTGGATAACTGAATTTTATTGGACACTATATTTCATAATTAGAAAATTTAAGTTCATACTTTGCACAGTAAATAGTAATTACCTATGCAATAGTCTGAGGTATTTTATACTACAAGAAAGCACTTATGACATTTCTACATTGATAAGGCTCCTGTAGAAGGCACCTTGGATTAAGATGATTGCAAATGTTTGGTACTTGGTGCTCTCTGCTTATCCCGTAAACGACCTGGCGTAAAATGTCGTTATTGTTTAAAAATCAATTACAAGTATTAAGTAATGATACGACGCAATTGTTTGAAAATATGATAGACTTTTTTCCCTCGCCCCATAGACAGGTGTCCGATATCACACTCGACTTCGGAGATACCCGCAAACAGATGTCTGGTAGATAAATTGTGCCTACTTAGGCAGGTGTCCGGCGATACTGCTGGTGTACTGTTTAGCAAGCCGATTATCATTATTGTCGATGTTCATGTGTAATTTCAATGTTTGTTACGGTAGACACTTCCACTTTGCATTGTGGAATTATTGGGTTATTGTTATTCGAAATTCCCAGTAGTAGATCGGAGTCCGGGTTTATACCCGGTGTATGCAAATAGACTCACTCTTCTTCCATTGGATAATGTTATACATTTCTTGTAAAAAGTACGAGTAATGCTCTCCTCTGCCTATATCTTCTAGAAATAAAGGCATGATGCTATAATTCATATGTATATGTTAATTGATGTGTCCTAACATTGCTGGTATTAGTTTGGCTATACTCGTTCTTATTTCATATGCTTCAATTGTCAATAGAAGTAATTTGAATATAGATATGTATCGCGATTCGTTTTTATTGTGTCCACTACTGTCTTTGTTACATATATCTATCATAATACCATTGGAAATAGAGATCTGGAGTTAGTATACCAACCAAGTGTCGAACGCTTCGGCGTAATTGTGAAAATTTTAATTTAATTGCCCGGTACCTATAATATCGTCGAGCGATGAAATTGGTGAGACAAGCTGTTAAGAAAAAATGTAGAAATAAATTTGGCGATCTTAATAAAACTACCAGATTCTGTGGATATTGTGCATTATGTACTTTTTTTTTCAAGATTCATCCACCTATCAAGACGCAATAGGTCAAATACTGACTAATAAGCGAGTTAGAAATCGAGGTGCATATATGAAGACCTTGATTAATGTAGGAGTATGTCAGTTTGTAAGGGTAGGGGTCTTGGCCACTCGAATCTCTCTGTTCATCTCGTGAACTAGCGTGGTGATATGATATTGATAATTCTTACAAATAATAAGTTAATCGACGTTGTTTGGTGTTGCAGGCGGCGCGATGGTGGTGCGGCGAGTGCGCGCGGTGCGCGGCGTGTGGCTCGCGCGGCGGCTGGGCGGCGCGCTGCCAGCAGTGCGCGCGCGTCGCGCACCCGCGTTGCGCGCCGCCGCCCTGGCGTTGTGATCGCTGCGACTCGCGCGACGCACCCGACTCCGCAGAACACGAACCGCAGCATGCCAGGTTTGCCCCACCACACCTTATACACCACTCTCTATCTCACTTATTGTAGCTTATTTAGGTCTTAATTGTGCATCTCAATTTATTTATAATATAACGTAACGTCACTTCACCCCTGTAATCCCCAAAGAGGTAGGCAGAGGAATGCAGAACACTCCCACGTTTCACCAGTTAAGTTTACGTCCTATTATTTATGGAATAGGTGGTGAGCCTATTGCCATGCATCGGCCACATATCCAGATTTCGAACCACTACTAGAAATTTTAAATTAGAGAATTTTTGTAGTTTTAGACCCGGGAATCGAATCCGGGACCTCCCGATCGGCAGTCGCACTTGCAACCAACACGACCAATATAGGCATTTATTATATAACCGGTACTTAAACATCAGTAGCAGTTCTTGTTGTCCTATTTGTGGTCGATGGGCGGCGGCGAACATTTGTGATCGCTGCCTGATCATTTAATACTTGTTTCATTGAAAAATACAAATCACTCTTGTTTTCTTGAAAGAAATGATCTAATTAAATTAAAATTATGTTATATTTTTTTTGTCACACACTTTTTAAAAATATTAACGTCGTTTACGAATACCTCTACAGGAGTACAGTGGGGGGGACGCCGAAGAAGAAGAAACCGAAAACGCCGGGACGCCGGATCGAATCGGACGACGAGCCTTCCGACGGTAATGCCCCGCCGTTTGCGCGCATTCCGTCCGAACAGAGAATGTCGAAGGAGAAACAGAAGTTTTTCAGATTCTCAGCTTTTAATCTCGTGAATCGGCGCCGCTGTAGAGGCTCGTCGAGCGAGTGGGAGGGCTGGGATCGCGCCAAGTGGCGCGGCGTGCGCGTCACACGCGTGCAACGCCTTGAGCTGCACCTCGAGCGCCGCACCGCCTCGCTCTCTGACAACTCCTCTGTCGAATCCGACGAGCGGCCCTCCCCTTGCCCCCTGCCGCTGCCCGCCTACGCTCCCTCTCGTTCGCCGTCGCCTTTGCCTCCACACTCACCGTCACCCTCACCATCGCCCACTCCATCACTGTCACCTTCGCCTTCGCCTTCACCTTCACCGTCGCCGTCGTCGCCGCCGCGCGTGCCTTCGCCCGTACCGCCACCGCCGCCGGCCCCCACTCAAATTTCGACTGTATTCGAGCGTCTAGCCTTCGATACAGCTCCAGACGGGACGTGGGGCTTCGCAGCCGAAGCGCAAAAACATGCCAAAGTCGAACCTCTTGTGGAGACGCCGCCGGCGAAACGGCAGGAGCCGCCGACTCCGACTGAGAGGAGACATCGACGCAGAAGTAGATGCGGTGACAGACTACTGACGACGCTTTTCGATGGCCTCTCCGAGTTCTATTCGGTACGGACTGCCTCACGATCGCAATCGCGGCATCGTTCGAGAGTAAACGAGAGGCAGCGAGATCGGCAGGAGGAGGCGGAAAAGGATCGACAGGTGTTGAAGGAGACGAGAAGTACATTTAAGCGATATCAGGCCTCGTTGCGGCGAGAAGGACCCCCCGAAAGGAATCAATCCCGCTTGGGAGAAATGGCGAGACCGGATCGTTCCCGGGAGCATCGCGCGGCCAGCGAGGCTCGCGAGGTGGAGAGCGCGGCGGCGCCGGGCCCGAGCGCGTCGCAGCTGGTGAGGCTGGCGGCGGCGGCGGGCGCGGCGGGCGCGGCGGACGCGGATAAACTGTACCGCGGGTTAGCGCTGGCGGCGCGCCACTCCGCCGTCTCGAGGCCGGCCACCAATCAGACGGGTAAGAACGGTTCGTGAGGTGCGGTGAAAGTGTCGTGGTGGATCTGACCGTCTCGCTCGCTCTGATTGATGGCCGGCGCTCACTGTCTCTGTCTCTCGCGAGTTCCGTTTCCCCCGAATTCTCTGTTCGGACCGGGTGAGTGCTATCGGCCCGTATGCCGCTTCGCTTCTCTTGTTCGGACCCCGAGCGCCGATGACAAAACATTAATTTGTTATTCGGGTTTCGGCAGTATCCACACATGCACTTTCGCTCGCGCTTCTCTACGTCGAAGCGTGACTCGTTATCGTTATGCCTGCTTGATGTGTGCGTGTCCCTTTTTATTGTGTTTCTCTTTTCCTTTTTTATTTACCTAATTTAAACTATAATTTTTCAGCGTTATCTTAATTTGCACTAATATGGAAGGTGAAAATGTAAGCCGGTGCTGGCAGGTTTGTAAGAGGAAAGGTGACTTTACTGGAATTTATGTGAATTTATTGAATGTCAATTAAAAAGCACAAATTCGCATAGATAAATAATTAGAAACCACTTTCCATCTTAGTGGTTTTTGTCCAAATAACCATTTTTGGTATCTTTTTTTTGTTTATTTTATTTCACATTCATTTTTTATTGTTTTTTTTTATCATTGTTGCAATATGTACTCCACACTGACTTTTGTAACCTTTTTGTTGATAGTATATTATTTTGTGTATTTTTTTCTTTTTTCTTCCTATGTTACCTACCAACGCATTCATTATCATAGCTGGGCCTTAACGCAGTGAGGAACTGCACGGTCGGTCATTACTATATAATTTTCAGAGGGCAAGCGCTTGCCGCCGGGCGTAACTGAGGCGGACGCAGAGATGTTCGCTCAAGCGAGAGCGGCGGGGTCCTCGGTCTCATCAGGTATCGCGTCTGGACCATCCGAAGAGTCTACCACAGTCCCCTCGGGAACGTTAGGACCAGCACCCCCTCCTCGCTGCCCTTCTGCCATAGAATTTGGTCAATGGGAGATCGAAACATGGTACTCAAGTCCGTTCCCTCAGGAGTATGCGAGGTGAGTTAATGTTTATAAATATATTTATTCAATATGGATATCATTCATGGAGATCAATGAAAGCGTACTAATAATTCTAACGTCCAATTTTTTTTTCATTACAGGCTACCGAAGTTGTTCCTTTGCGAATTCTGCCTCAAATACGCGAAGAGTCGAGCGGTGTTAATGCGACATCTAGACAAGTGCCTCTGGCGACATCCGCCAGCCACTGAGATATATCGGTGTGGGGACATATCCGTGTTTGAAGTGGACGGCAATGCCAATAAAATTTACTGTCAAAACCTTTGCCTGCTGGCAAAACTTTTCCTCGAGCATAAGACACTTTATTATGACGTGGAGCCCTTTTTATTCTATGTTCTCACGAAAAATGATAGCAAAGGGTGTCATTTAGTGGGATATTTCTCCAAAGAAAAACATTGTCAGCAGAAGTATAATGTATCCTGTATAATGACAATGCCTCAGTACCAGAGACAAGGCTTCGGGCGATTTCTCATCCATTTTAGTGAGTGGTGGAATTATTGTTACTGTTTTTTAAGATTTTCTTTCCATTTGAAACTTATGAAAAAACAATACGTTATGATCAATTTATCATTTACAGGTTATTTACTATCAAAGGAAGAAGGTCAACCGGGGACACCAGAAAAACCACTTTCAGATCTTGGAAGAGTCTCATATCATGCTTATTGGAAATCTGTAATTCTCGAATTTCTTCATGATCACAAGGATAAATCTTTTACATATGATGATATAGCTCATACCACTGGCATGCACATAAATGACATTGCAGTTACTTTTCAATTACTTGGCTTTGTTAGATATATACCAGATAATGACAGTATAAAACTAGGTATCTGTGTCGACTGGAATAAAGTAGATATTCACATCAGAAAGGTGAGAAGTAAACCTCGACTGGAAATTGATCCAGAATGTCTGAGATGGACACCGCTACTTGCGCCTACTGTCAATCCATTTAGGTCGCCAGAAGACGGATCTGGTGATCAGGAGACTGATAATGACGAGGGTGACATAAGAACAGAAAGTGAAGACACGGGTACAGAACCAGACACATCGGTGCCTAAAGGCGAGATGGATGTAAATGAACGTAAAATAAATGATCATTTTGAGAAAGAAGCTCTCGAACCCGCCCTTGAGGTAACGTCTTCAGGTCGAAGGCGGACGAGGCCACTCAAATATAGTGAGACTATGTATCAGACGACGCCAAATATTGGTGACACTAATCGAAAAAGAAAACGTGACGTTAACAGAAAGATCTCTGAAACAAATACACATGATGACAAAAGCAAGGATGAAGAAACACCAAGAAGACAAAGGAGCAAAAGTGTTACTAGAAGATCATCAAGAATGGTTCACACTGATATCAGTGAGGTTACATCTCATAGAAGTAGAAGACGAAGTGTTAAGGAACCAGCCTATGTGTCTGATAGTCAGGAAAGTCAAGAAAGTGTTGATACACGAATCGACAATGCTCCTGTAAATAGTGCAGTGACACCTAAGAGCAAGAGAAAAAGGCCTTGGAGAGGTCGACACACTAAACGTCAGAAAGGAAACAAATCCTCAAATGTTTCTTCCGATTTGCCAGTCGCAAAGAAAGCTAAAACTGGTAATGATGGCCTTGTTGGCTATAAGACAGATGATTCCCTTGATCATGAGACAGAAAAGACTGTGTCTAATTCTAATGATGTGCAAAACCACACATCAAGTCCGAGTATTGACAAAACAGCGCAGAAAAACAAAAACTCGGATGCAAGCTCAGAAGATTCATCAGGGGAGGCCGATGACGAAATGGACGTGGAAGAGGGAGAAGACAGAAGGAGTGTTGCTAGTAAGCCGGCTACGCCGCGACATATCGAAGAAAACAGTACAGATCATCACACTAGTGATATGGAACTGGATAGTATACATATGGACTCGCCGAAATCTATAGCAGAAAAAGATCAAGTTATCAATGAAACATCCACCGCTGAAAAAATTGAGAATGATAGCATTGCTGTTGAAAATAAATCAGAGGATGTAAATATGAGTTGTGATGATACAGAAACAAACACAGTGTCTAACGTGCCGCCAAGGTGTGAGAAAGCATCTGAGGTTAGAAATGGCGAATTAAAATCTCCACCAAAATCTATTCTTGACGATAAAGATACAATTGTTATATCTGAATCTGATGACAATAACAGCCAGAGTTGCCCTTTACCATCACCAAAACCCAATAGCATAGCACCTGTTCCGTCAACAAATGAGAACAAGCCAAAAGAAGTTGTAGAAAATGATAGCCCATCTAAAGTAATGCCTGTTGTTTCTACAGAAAACGCCCATATCGTTTTAGATGCTAAATGTCAAGATGAAGTTAACACAGTTAGACCACCTGTAGAACTTATTGTACCCAAGATACATCAGATTGAAACGATAGTGGTCGAGGGCGAGTCCGACAGCGCTAATTCGCCTCAAACTGGCATATCGCCTAAGAAAAATGACAATATGTCTGTCATAAGTGAATCTCCACGCCAGAAGAAATCACCAGAGAAAACAATTAGTGAAGTTGCCTCTGAACAGAAAAAATGTGAAATGAGGAAGGAAACTGTAATACAACATCAAGTAATAGACGAGAGTAAAGGTCCTGAGAAGAAATCACCAAACAAGATTGAATGCATAATACAGAATTTAGATCCCAGTAGAGATGTTCCAAGCACTATGAAGAAGCCAGATCCACCTAAACTGGACTCCTATATTGATATAGATAATAAAAATAAATTAATAAATGTGATAACTAGCAAGGAGAGTGAACCACCCTACAGAAGCGATACTGTTAATGCACGAAAAGATGATATAGTTATTTCAAGAAATATTATAGAGAACACCTTACAAGGTTATCAAAACGCCGTGAGTAATTCTATGACAATACAACCTATAAACTCAATACATCCCTCCTACCACAATCACCGGGCCAACATAACAAAAGAATCACAAGCTGTACAGACTGACAAAATTCTAATTAAACCCAGTGAATCTAATCGTATAATTAACAACATACCAGACTCGACACCAGTGATTAGTAAGAGTACAACAAAGCTTGAAGTACCACATCCCATAACTTCGCCAGTAGTAACATCGGTTGTGCCCAAGATTCCTATTGTGAGTGACATAAGTTTTTTACCCCGGTGTCAAAGTGCTAACGCTGCCGTGAACTTGGGAATAGAAAGGGCTGATTTGGATCCAAACTTTGCTAATAGTAACATGCAAAATTCTATGGCAAGTGCCATGAACATCGTTCAGCCTAATTCACATGATCTCAAAAATGATCCCAATCAAAAACCGAGGGAAAAAAGTAAGCTTAGAGATGTCAGAGTAAATTCAGCTCACAGCAAGTTAGAGAAAACGGACAAGAAGTCTACAAAAAACGACACACCTAGAAGCACGCCAGAACCCAGAATGTTTTTTCCTGAACAAAACGCCAATGTCAGGAAGCCAGAGACGTCCGTCCCCATAAATGTGATAAATACAGTTGCTGTTACAAGTAAAATGGATGCGAAAACAAATGAAGCACCAAAGAAACAAGATTTTTTTAAGAAAGAGAAAACTACTGCTGCAAAGTGCGACTCCAAGAACACGTCCGTAAAACACGATAAGAGCTGTTCAACCCAACTGAACTTGAAGGCGGATCAGAGCGACAAAATGTTGTCTAAATTTAAATATGACAACGAATTGGTACCGAAAGCCGATTATGCAATGAACCAAATCCCAAACTATCATACAACTCACGCGCAATATTCGCAATGGGCTCCCTGGGATACCACCAGGCTTCAAGGAACTTGGGACCATAATAGGTTTTTAGATATGAAAAGCAATGACAAAAATTATCTAGACAAACTCCAGGGTTTCAACTTACCACATTTGGACCAAATGCAAAAATCTCCTCAGAAGCTTCATCAGAAGGATTTTCATAATATTGCATATGGAGCACTTTCTAGTGGGATCTATGCGACGTCAGGGTTGGCACATTTCAAAGAAACGAAAGCGCCGACATCCAAGGCCTCGGAATGTTCTCAGAAGAGCGAGTGCAAGCCGGCGAAACAATCTAAAACGACAACGGCGTGTCAAACTCAGTGCGAACCCAAGAAGTCCCAATCGCAGTCTCACAATGCTACCGAAGCTCAGATGAAGCAGATGATGCAAAGACAAGTGAAACAACAGGAGCAGCAGGTGGTAACTAGTTGCGCGGAATATCGGCAACAAAGTCCACAGATTTTGACGTCGCCTGGGTGTAAGACACCGTACAACCAAAACGGACCCTGCAGTCAGGAGAAGACTGAGATTGAGAAGAAGTCTCGGCAGTCGAAGAAAGAAGAGTCGCCTAAGGACAGCAGTAAGGAAGAGTTGTGCGAAGCGGTTAGTCCCGCTTTGCAATCCATGGGGGTGTATACACCAGATTCCACCAGCAACTCTGTCCATTCTGTACAGTATCCAGCCTGTGAGTTGGATGTTAGCCAATTGGGGCTTGAATCTCCGACGAGTATAGGATCGGACCTGGCGTCCCCGTGTTCTATGATGCATATGCACCCGGTTCCGAGCCCACAATACCCTCCCCACTCGTCGATACATATACCGTCCATTATGAGCCAACCAAATCAACCACCTAAGCAGCAGAAGATCAATAATAGGAATAGGTGAGTTTGAGTGATTTTGTTTGTTTTATTTAGAAAATATTTGTTTCGTTTATATACTTTTTATTTTAACCTTACCCTTGCTATAATTGCTGTAAAGAAAATAATGGTTATAAAATTTCGAGAGTATAAGAGAAGTGGGATGTAAGGGAGCACATTTCCATCTTAATGCTCCTAGCCAACCTCACCTGCACGTGGTACATCCTGCCGGTCAGCGAACGGGGCTCTGGCGACCGACTAATGGCG
>DWMG01000746.1:0-17657 GCA_018244855.1 Elbella merops
TATTGCCATGCATCGGGCACATATCCAGACTCCGAACCACTACTAGAAAATCTAAATTAGAAAATTTTGTAGTGTTCCACCCGAGAATCGAACCCGGGACCTCACGATCGGCAGTCGCACTTGCAACCAACACGACCAATGACGCAGTCAGTTTTTATGTAGTAAAAATGTAAATTTATGAGATTAATGTTGGGTTTTAAGTTACAATTAGGTGATTTTAACATTGAGTGTTTTTTAAATTACAAATCGCAGGCCACCTGATACAGCAGATTGACGTGAGGCGATCGATGGAACTAACAAACATTTACAACCAGTTCACATATCAACAAAGACACCTGAAAATCAGGGAGGATGGATAAAAGGAAGGGGCGGCGGGAAGGGAGCAGGGAGTTATCTAGTCCAAATTGAAAAACATCTGTACAATGGCACTGACACTGCTTTTACTGAACGAATTTTAATACATTCGATTACCTAGGAAAAAAAGTATTAACAAGAAATATACAAGAGCTTGGTATACTCTACACTGACTGCAAAATAATTACTTATAACTGTACGATTTAAAATTTGTTAAACAATACATACGAGACTAGAGTATTTTCCTTTAACACGCATTATTACTAGATTTTTAGTTCAAAGAACATCAAAAATATTAAATACGTTTTCCAGAAATTTCATCCACTGTCCTCAAAAGTAGTGACTCATGTACTAAATCTAAGGCCCTCTACCCCTTATATTCTAACAGGGAAACCCGCGTCTAAGAGAGGGAAGATAAACTGGTTAGATGTTAATACTAAGAGTTGCCATATTATACTATACTAATAATAGAATATTAATGTCTAGATGCTTACAAATAAAAAGGCCGCATCGACAAAAAAAGTCACAAAATGTATCCGCATACGTAAATTGATTTTTGCAACACAGGCCGCATAAGACCACCGAAAGGAATTTGTAATGGGTTACCTTAATCACCTTAAAATCTTTGGCGATGCTTGGTTTTAGGATCCAGTTGTCCATTAACATTCCTACAAAATTACATACATCGTTTCGAGTAGATTTACTGAAATTAATCTTAAAATATTAATATTAATTACTGTAATTCTAATGAAGGAGTTAGAAGTCCCCGAAACCGGCGTACGTGTATGAAGAGATTGATAAATGTGAAAGAAGCACGGCAAGTATGCAAGGGTGGCGACATTTGGATACTTCGTGCTTTCTGCCTACCCTATAAAGGACTTAGCGTGACGTTATATATGTAATATTGCCTTATTATTTTCTATTAAAACATTATGTTTACACATCTTCTGGTCTCTGTATTCTTATTTTAATAGTTTACATAATACATAGTTTAAAAGTGTTTATATAGCCCAGAAATTAAAATATTTTAGCAATAAAATTAAAATGAATCTGTATAATTATGTTGTATCTAGAAATTTAATTTTTTTTTTAGAAATAAGAGTGAGATAAATGTATATAAAAACGTTATATCTAGAAATTGGATTTTTTTGGAGATAAGACCGAAATGTAGGTAGGTATATGTTCATTTTATAAGTATTAGAAGTGTTTAGTTTATACGAAACATAAGAATAAAACTGACTTCTTGGGTGCTTCCAGTACGAAAATACCAGAGACACACTGCGAGCAGAGATACATATCCATATACATAATATAGGAAATAACATTTTTATTGCGAAGTTCTCAAATAACTCGCAGTTGCCCCGCTTAACAGGAAGCACGTTTTCATAACACTAATGTTTTCCGAATTCACGAATAAAAAAGCATAAAAATACATTGCAGTTTAAATAACTATTTAATTTTCACGCAGTTATTTCCTGCTAGAAGTAAAATAAAGAAAACCATGAAATCTGTAAAATGCTTCGTGGTAATATTGCGAAAACGTTCTTCGAATATAAGTGTTTCCTTGTCAGCCTACGTACAAAGGCTTTTAACTTTTAACCGCGTCGCAAATGTAAACAGCACGTTTCCTAGAAGATGCATCGTATGTAAATATACGAGAACAAATGTAGAGTCTACGACACTTCACAACGAATAACGATATGTTAGTCTGTGACCCACCAACGTTATTTACTTAGGGTTGTCCAAACTCTGTACTGCATTTATTTTTACATAAAATATTATATTTCCAGTTAAGTTCATATATTCTAAATCGTGACTATAATGTGTCTGTTTTTCCGATTCAATTATTAATTTCTTTTATACCACCCTCAATATAAAATTTAATATACGTTTTCAGTAAACAAAATCTGCATATTCCGACGCAGACAACCGTCTTGTATTGTTATAATAACATGACTATGGATGAGGATAATGATGATGACAGTTTTTTTTAGCTTAAGGTTAAGTGGTTTTTGTAATGAGAAAATAATTAGTAAGCGTTGATCGTTTTATTAATTAAAAAAATCAAACCAGTCTGCAAATGTATTACTAGCTAGATCGCAGTGACAGCCCTACGCAGTTCATCCTGCACCGTATCTCGACCCAGATCGCTTCGCTAAATACAACCTCAATTTGTTTCGCTAATAATGCTCGAACATACTCTTAACCGTATTAACTCACTTCAATACACACATGGACATGGACAAAGCAAACAAAACACTAGGCTACAAGGTTTGTGTGCCAAACGTCTCCTGAAAGTGGCCCACCGATCGGGAAAGTACATTCATTAGCATCTCGCGAAATCAGTACGAAGAGACGAAAGTCACACATTCACAATCATCCATCAGCCTTAACAAGACCACTGCAGGACAATCCAATCCAATTAATACAATCCAAATGAATCCAATTCAATTATATAAAATATTGATTATTGTCTGCCTTGTTATGTATTATTACGATTCTTTGTGCTTCGTTTGGGCATTTCGTACGGTTGTTATTATAAGGTGCCAATAGTTAAACCTTGTTGGAGACTTGAATGCGCTTTAAAAATATCCTATGCTAATCCTTTATTCATCCTTAGTCAGTTGCCATTGGAACATCGTGGTGGAGTGCAGACTACGCCATTCGCAGTAGCATGAGAGACCCGTCCCCACCAGTGGGACGTTTCAAGCAATACAGTAGGTATTTAAGGTACCGATATAACCTAAAACTAAATATTATCATTAGATTAGAATTAGATAACAAATATTTCACATTGTGAAACGTTTTGATTTCTGTTTAAATTTAAAAAAAAACACAACATTTTATTTCTGTCATCAGGACAGTCGTAAACCTTGATAATTAGTATATTGACTAGCCTGTAATATTCCAGTAGTTAATGACCTCGTCTACTGAGCCGGAAACGTAGCTTCCATTTCCATCCAGAACAAATTCGTATTTTCGTGATCTACTGTCTTGCATCTGAATGTGAAATATATGACATTAAATTCGTATTTATAAATTCACGTATTTCTTAAACTAAAGATAATATTTATATTTTCATATGTCGGTAACACTAAAAGAATCGTATAGATGTAAGATATAGTGTGAAAACTATGGAACTAGACGACGAACTATGGAACTAGCGTGTAACGGTACCAGCGCTTAGCAAAACCGATACCGACAAAATACTGGTTTGCGCACGCTGTAATCACCGCGGCGGTCTCGTTGGTATTGAACCGATTGCGTTTGAGCTTACCTTAAATACTAGTTAGACACCCATTCGTTTTGCCTACAACTTGAAACAGATATGGGTTACGCCTCTGATATGTCGTAAGTTTATTTTCAACAATGAAAGAGATCTGAATTACACTCTCCACCGCTACCGCAGTGAGGATCGGCAGAGACAAGGTTGTGAATTTATTGGTCCGCAGTCGAGGACTAGATATGCCCAGCAGTGGGATGTAATCTGTTGCAGCTAACCAAGCGGGATCAACTGCTCGGAGTGTCCTAAGCGGATAAAAAATCTGACAGATATGTTAGCATTCATGTCACTATCACCATTAAATTATTTTACAAAATCGTTAACCGATCATTTACATCTACGACTACGATATAAATATAAATTCTTAATTAAATACTTTATTTCGTTGAGCCTACGTGGAGACTTACAGATAGTTAATTTTTATGTCATGTATTCTTAATCCACTGCCAGCCAGGAAGACAACCTTCGCAGAGAAGACTCCATCAGAAAATCAGAAGGCTTGTTTCGTTCTTTTTTGCCGCCATAAGTTGGAACTTCAGCGACACGTTTATTTATAACTTCGACGTAAACAACACTATAACTGTAATATATTTCTCATTAGACTGATATCTATTTGCTATCGTGTTCATCGGAAGATATGAATAAAAAACAAACGGTATATTGAAATAACTATGAGACTGCTATTGGAATTTAAACTTTGTGCCTACCACATAAGATACAAAATAAAATTTGTCTCTGCCGAATATATTTGAAAACAGATGGTCAGCCGATTTTAAATATAACATTTTGCATATTAAAACCTACGCCTTCTTCAAATGTATACCTAAAGCTCGTTTCAAATGATCACTTGTCAGTGATACCGTATTGTATTAGGTTTTAAATATACATTACATGAAATTAATCGTCTGTCAGTCTGCTTCGTTGTACTTAATTATAACTCTATTGAATTCGTTTGTCGCTTATGTGTCGTAATGGCAGCTGGAGACGAGACTTAAAATCAAAGTTATTTGTATGTAATTGAAGCAACAAACATAATTATATGTCTATGTCTAACTATAACTAAAATGAACAGTAAAGGCATGTTATGAAATGATTAAAATTTAATTGATAAAAAATTCAATAATTTATTACCTATTATTATTAGCAAAATAAGCAGACTTTTTAATTTAAAAAATCTGTAAATTTAATTTCTCATGTAAAATTTTCTTTTAACATCGCAGATGAACCATGGGAGTGTTTAGAGAAATACAGGAGTGGTGGTACTTTTTTTAATATTGCAACTTTCGTTACGAATACATATTCTAGCCCAATCAACCATTTAATAAAATCTCGAGATAATAGACAAGCTAAGAATACCAGCTCTCTTAAGAACAAAATTAGGGTTTCTTTAACCCGATATTATCTAGCCCCACAGACCTCGATGTTACTCGAAATTAATTTATCTTAACAGATAGAATTGTATTACAAAACAGGGTTATCAAAAAATGCTGTATTTAAATTAAATTGTCGCTCAAGGAGACTCGGCTTATCCGTGCTCTACTTTTCAGATAATGCAATAAATCTGAAGAATTTCAAGGTTCATAAACTGATGTAATAACTATTACTGCTTTCGAGATAATTACATTAGTAAAGTTATTTATAAATTGTAATTAACAAGGTCTGACATCTGACATCTGACAACTCACAGATTAAAAAAATATCCAAGCCTCTTTACGCAACTACGGAAGGGATAAGATTTTTTTTGTTATGACATTTTTATTATATGAAGAGAAGATGAATAATTATGATTATTGTTATTATCATATCATTACCCAGGTAACCCTACCGGGTAAATAGAAAGCACTAAGTGTCAAATATCTCCATCGTTTCTGACGTGCTCCTTCTACAATCATCTCTCATATGCTTGTTTTGAAAACTTTTGACTCCTTCAGCATATAATGATGCTAATTAGGTACGGTGTATGACAAAAACCTGACTATTATGGTTGAATAAACTGACAGACTATTAATAACTTTATCAGAAGAATTCACCGTCGAACATTACAAAAAAACATGATTACATTTAGTATTCAGAATGAAGGACAACGCTTTTTAATTCGTATGAACTCAGCGTGCCATGATAAATATTTTTGTTCATGCATTCCTTCGTTATTCGTTCTTTATTAAACAGTTCGTTCATTCGTCCATTAGGAAACATAACGAAGAATTAGTAAAAGTCAAACCCAAGTATTTGTTGTACATATTTCTATCGAATTTTATGAATAGTACCTAGAACTGAAATTTTTAAAAGCATTTTTTCGAATTGATGGTAGTGGCACTTACGTCATTGTAATTCTATGGATACGACATGTATGTACATGCTAGTGGTAATACGCCAAGGATAATTATATGCCAGTTGAGAACTAAAAACAGATTTTGGAGAAAGCCTTCGTTTAAAAAATATTTAATTATGATCCGGCGCTCCAAATTACTAAGTTCTCATGTCAAAACACACGTTACGAAACACAACATGACTCGTAAACTTTTATATCCAGGATATAAGCGGACGATATCCGCAACGGCACGACAGATACGGGCCCACAATATTTTACCCTATAACTTTCTCTTGGAAAGTAAGAGGGAACCGGTTGGATCGACCATTGGCGATTATGCGCGTATTACGTCCGATAACTTAATAGTCATGTTTAGGCGTGATTTCATTTATAAGTAGCTTATTGGCAACACTAAATGACGGTTGACATTGTGACAAGGTGCTCGCTATGATGTAGTTCGAAGTAAGCGAATACACATTATGTATGTACGTGTTATGGTCTTATCTAATAGATCAATTCAAAGACCAGAGCAGATTTTGATCGCATTCAAAATAAAACCTCAAGACGTTATATACGTTCTATTTTTAAATCTCAAATGTTTTAAAGCAAAAGGTCACTCGATCGTTGTTACAAAATAACTAAAACATAAAAACAGACTATTCAAATTTGTTTTAAGTACCATCATAATCAACTTGCTCTTCAAGACGGTCTATTTGAAGGTACCCATATGAATTGTGACTTGAGTTCCCGTTCGAATGACGTCTCGTAAGTCCCTATGATGAGTCCCCCCCCCCTTCCCCCCACTATGACCATACCGCGGCAGACAAGGCGAAAAGGTTGTTGCATTTGTTGAACATCTTACAACATAACAGCAATAATTTCCTTACAAAAAAATGTTATTATAAAATGTTATAACAGTGGAGATTACGTGGGATAAGATTATAGCCGTTATACACGATTATTGCAAGCGTAAGTAACAAACGCTTTGAATATTTATGAGCGGCGCGTTATGATTTCGTTTCTTAATTTCACAGTATTTCATGCGGCGAATAAAAATTCCGTTCGTAATTATACATCTATGTATAGAGCATGTAACAAATAAATACTTACTGGGTATGGTTTACGGCCGAATATCGCGTTGTTAATGCATAAAAACATCATACCATAAAGTAAAACTAAGATTTTACATTTCATTACCTTCTTGCTCATCTTAAAATTTTTGGTGTTACACTCACATTTTTCCACTTTTCAGTCTTTGAAGATGTTTTTGATAGAAAAGTGTACATAATACGAGTATCAAACAACCATTGGCATCGTTGCAGGAAAATTGAATGATCATTTTTGGTGATACAGTTTCTCAGTATTCGGTTCTCTTTATTTTTGCCATGCAAACATTTTATCAAATACATGTTGCTAGACCATTTTAATATGATGGAGTCAGTCTGAAGCCTTATTCGAGCAAGTCTGGTCTCAGTCAGCGACCTTTAATCGAACTACTGGGTCGTCGCGTATGTAATCTCGACGATTTACGCAGACAAAATTATTTTAACATAATTTCGTATATTAAACGGAAAGAATGGTTTTGTAACGGATGGAAAGAACTTGCTAATCATTGCATTAAAACAGTAGAATATAATATCTTATACTTTGAATATTGATAATTTGTTTTAATAAAAAAATAACCAAAATTTATACTGAAAACCGACATAATTTATGAGACATCCTTATATTTGTTTTTTAATTTCGTATCATCGATGATGATCGGAGAACTCGTTAAATGATAGACTAATAACAATTATGAATACGTCAATCGTTATAATTGATATTGCTACGATGCACTGAGTGACTTTTGAAAATACGAGTATAACAGAGCTGATTGATGCTGAATATACAAAAAAACTTTAAGGTTTTTGTCTACAATTCCTTAAAAGTTGCATCCTATTAATTCGTCTTTATCCCATCATATAATACATTGTATTCAACATAAAAATATTTGACTATTGATTTACATCTATGATTTTTAGCCAGGACTTACGCTACGCCTGCAGACCTCTCCTAGCCGCTTCATCTAATAAGATGTGCTTTTAAAATAGGCTTATAGAAGTAAACTGATAACACTTGTGTTTTACGAAGCTACTGTAGTATACAGTTACAGAAGCTACAGCAGTATACAGTAAATATACTGCTACACATTTACTTTGTCTGTGTAGTAACAGTTGTTCAATAAATAATTACATGAACATCAATCCATTACGTTAGCACAAAGCGGCTACGAAAGAAACAAGAATATGAACACCCGAGTTTACCTAAGAACAGTCTATAGTTCGGTTTACCTACGTACAGTATAGCTACAGACGCTGACAGTTGCGAAAATGGTACAGCGTATAATATTATAAATACACTACCGGTAAGATAATTCTCCGCGTTTCCATCAGCCGAGCGGTTTGGAGACCAGTTCGCATTGACAACATTCCGCCGCTGTCCTTATCTGGTTCGCTTCACTTGAGCCGTTTCGTTTGTCACTTTGTTTTATGTTGAACAAAGTGATTTAGATCGAAATCTTTCGTGTCGGATTGTCTGATCCTTGCAGATGCTATCGGATGTTTTCTACGTGTGATATACTTTCTTTAGGTACCTACTTTTAAATGTTAAGTTCACAACGGTATTAACGTAATACAAAGAAGATTTCATCATGTTTCTTATTAATTTCTAGAGCTTTTTATTTTTTTTTACGTAACTTCACGTAAAAAAAACCTGTACAACCGCTTTGTGTATATTTCTTTGTTGTCTTTTAATGTGTGTACATAAATAAAATAAAATAAAATAAAAAAAAAACAAAAATTC
The DNA here is from genome assembly GCA_018244855.1 of Elbella merops. Classification (NCBI taxonomy): domain Eukaryota; kingdom Metazoa; phylum Arthropoda; class Insecta; order Lepidoptera; family Hesperiidae; genus Elbella; species Elbella merops. The sequence goes on from DWMG01000746.1 coordinate 8,793, forward strand.
TAGAAATTACTAGGAAACATTGATTTTTTTATTTATTGTAATGACATCATATTGTTATTGGTATGTTAATATTGAGCTAAGATTTAGTTTGTTCGCTGTGATATGCTTTTTTGATATTTTAACCCTTTATTGGCCGAATTTGTGTGTTAAATAAAAAAAATTGTGGGAACGAAAAATTAGAAATTATAAACCTTTATATGCAAATAAAACAAATTTTTACTATTAATTCTGGTGGTGTTGATAACGTCATAGAGTTAGGTTTCTGCGCCATCTCATAAAAAAGTTATAGTTGTTTTCTAAAATGCCGATAAATGCAAATGTGACCTGAAAATTACACGGGCCCATAGAGGGTTAAGAGAAAAGGAAGGAAAAGGAAGTAGAAAAGAAAGAGACATAGCACGTAGAAATTGAATAACTCAATATTGAACATAACAGGTAATGTTTAGAAGAAAATAATAGGAAGAAAAAAGAAAATATTTACAAGAAAAAATATAGAAATAAGCTGATACAATAACAAGTATGTCATCGGACAAAGTTTGAACTTAAAGTAACGTAAGGACACTATCACAAGGTCGCACATATTCACATGTGGCAAATAGTCAGATCACTGTTGTTATCGTCAATTTGATTCATAATTAAGGAATATTTTATGATTCACGCATTCAAAATACAGAAGACCCGCGTACGCAAGGTTCACGCCCACTTCAAAATATCTTTACGATAACACATACAGGGACCGAACTGGAATTTTCCAAAAAAAACCTTTTTTACCATTTTTGGATTTCTAATCTGATCGGCTAATGGCTCGTTTGGTGCTCAAACCGAGAAAGGATATAATCGAGGCAGAAGATGCCCTCAACCTTAATATTTTCTGTTGAGATATTTATGACAAGATATCATTAAACTGGTATAATGTTAATGAACTAAAAGGAAAAACGTTTGATCATTAGAAATCCTAAAAAATCTATACATATAAATAAAATTGAAATATTAAAATAATAGCTTTTTAGAGAATGCATGTTAATAGTGTATACGGTGTATATCTATAACAAAAACGCATTTTTTATTTTGTCAGTCTGTCTGTTTGTTTGTTCCACGTAATCTCCGAAACGGCTGAATCGATATCGACAGGACTTTCACTGACAGATAGCTGATGTTATGTATTTTAATTTAGAAAAAGTTTTAGGGATCCCTACAAAAACCGTAAAACCCATAAAATGCAATAAATTAACGTGAATGAAGTCGCGGTCATGGCCAGTGCAAAATAAGAATTTTAACATTTGACAATAATCAATCAATTGCCATATCAGACAGATGTTATTTCTATAAAAAAAAATTGAAAGGAGACTTTTTGAACCATAAAAAGAAATAATTACCCAGTTTTAAATAAATTCAATCTACCTATCTGTGCATTTGAATGTTCTATAAATAAGTACAGAAATCTGATACAGGTCACTTTCGAGTTGGTTACCACTTGAGTTATAACGTTAACGACGCTTAGGTTTAAATGTGCAAATATGTAACCATGAATGTTGCTTAAGACGTTCATAATCTTGAAACCTGGAGATTTCGCTCTGTTTGCTAATGTATCAAGATGCCGTGGGTGGTGAGGCGGTCCATTCACAAGCCCACACTAGTCAAGTATAGAGGACAAGTACAGAAACACCCTGATCCAAAATATTCAAAATTTAGAAATTGACTGGCCCATGGATATAATAGTTAGTGAACGTGACCGCTGAGCAGCGGGTCGTGGGTTCAGATTCCTCGAAAAAAGACTTACATTTTACGACTAGGCTGGTCCTGTTGCCCACAGCAACGTAATGCACCTTTAGGCTGTATTGTTTTCAGAGTGAAGGAAACGGGATTGTGACATTTAGGAATATTAGTATACAACAATATATTTTAAGAGTGTGTGGATATAAAGTATGAGTAAATCATATGTATAACAGAAATTAGATATGTCACGAAAACGACAAAGAGATAACACCTACTTGCTACTGTCTAAAAAATTTGAAGGAGATTACACACAATCCGTGTTCATCCGAACCGGTATCGGCATTTAGCTGTGAAGATTTGAAGTACCAATTAATTGTAGGAATAAAAAAAAATTAATCTAATCACAAGCGGAAAAGCATGACCGGCAGTAACTAATTTATATATTAAAGTCACGATTTTCATCAAACTTAAGGAACTGGGTATAAGAAAAAAATTGATTAACATGATTGTTACGTTTTTAAACCAGTTATGTTACTCGTGTAATATTTTACTAATACTCGTGAACTCTTAACTAATATCATAAAGTTTGTCTATTCAGTCTTCTTTTAAGTGGTCCCTTATTCAATTATCGGAAAACCAATTAATTTGGATGATGTCTTCATTACGATGCTGTTCGAGAGGCAGCTAATTGACGCTCAAAAAAATTTTTAAGCTCTCAATACATGTAAGTAACATTGAAGATTTATTTCGTGTACTGTGATTTTGAAAAAAAGCGTCTTATTAGTTCCATGATGCAATTTGTACATTACTAAAACCCAAACGCGGTTTTTATTTTTTTTTGTCTTTCAATCCGTTGATTAATGTCTGTCGTTAGGTAGTTAATTTCGGGGAGATTTTCATCAGCGAGATAAAAGACTATCCGGAAAATAATTTAGTCCTAAATCGCAGCCAAAATATAAATATCACTTTGACCAATCTCGTATGTTGTATGACATTTAATAGTAAAATCTTGTATTTATTTATGCAAAATGAAAAATTCACAAAACGCTAATATTAAATAAATATATTTTGACAACACTCGGTCAAATAAAGACTAATAGTATCGAGCAAATATATTAGATATGAATACTCGTGTTGCCACCTACTCGTTTTACCTGACATTCTTATTTGTCGACAGAAATATCACCTTGTCGATGATTAAAAAGAAAATATGATATTTATTGCAAACGACAGTGAAATAGTATACGTTGGAAAGAGACGGCGAATGTTCTTTATAACTTTACGATACGTTAGAAGAAAACAGACTTACGTTTCGTATTTCACCGCATCGTCACGCACGGGCCACTCGAGAAAGCCGCTGGGAAAAGCGCTTGCGTCTAATCGATGCGTATTCTTTATTTCGCACGAATGTTTCTTACAAGTCGTACGTTCAAATTAAGACTCTATACTCGTTAGTTTTAGGTATACTATTGCGTAATAAGTTCAGCATTCGTCTCGAGCGAGTATTGTACTGCCTAAATTAAAACGTAATTTAATTTAACGCATGTAACGCTTGTTATTGTTGTACGGTATTGTTTGTAAGAATGTGTACACGATTTTTCACTTACAATGAAAAGCATGCGTTTAGGTACGGCTTGATTGTCCATGGACCACGTAAGACAATTGTTACAACCTTTGCCCTCGGTTTCAGTAATAACAGAGAATGTGTTGTTGCTCTAGTTTCTACGACTGCTGGCTTAAAGATGGTCCAAATACGTAACATTTATTTGTGACAGAACAACTCGTCAGTGTTTCATCCAACAATGTACACACAAAACAAGCGCTTCTTCAGCACGCTGCATGCACGGTCGAGTCATCCCCAAAAGCGGGACTAAGCCTGTCCCGCATGGGATATTTAATTTTGATTTAAAAATCGAAACGTTCCACCAAAATCGGGACATCTGACAACGTTGATGTACATGTACATATAACTGATACTGAATGATCTAACTCGTCTAGACTGACAAACAATCTACATTGACATTTATAGCAACTAAGAAATAATGTGTTAAAATCATTACAATAAGAATCCTGCATAGTTATGGCTGTTTGCTGGATATAAAAAGATAGTATTTTTTTATTTAGCCTAGCAAATAGGCAGGCTGCTGGCAAATAGGCAGGCTACCTGCTGGTAAGTGGTTACCGTCGCTTAAGGACACTTGCAACACCCGAGAAGTGGCCACTGCTTTGGCGGATTTGAAAGAGAACTCTCTCGACCCGTTTATCGTTCCACTATTGTAACACGGACGGACGGATCTTTTAGAGATAAATATATCATAGACAGTAAATAGAAGATTTTACAGAAAAAATTATCATGCACATAGAGCAAATATTTGTCCTACATAGGAATCGAAACCAGAACCCCAGGCTTAGCAGAAAGGTTCACGAATTATTGGACCAACAAAGCAATTAATACGTTCATGCGTTAAACTTTTAGACCTCAAAAAAGTTCTAATAAGTCTGCTTCTATATTGCTTAATCTATTAAAGTACTATGACCTATAATTATCACTACTATCATTAAATCATTGTTACAGGTGATTAAAAACGCTATTCAACACTTATTCACAATAGCGTTGATAGAATATAATTTATTGATTACGTACTGGCAAAATATGAAAGGTTGCAAAGGCTATTTATTGGCTCTTAATGGACGTGCTGGCTAACTCCCGCCCACTGCTGGACATGGCCTCTCCAATAGCGCGCCACTGAGCTCGATCTTCAGCTCTTCGAATCCAACCACTGCCAGCCACTTTGCGTATATAACGGCACTTTGCCGACGTAAAAGCAGCCGTAAAACTGTAGGCTAAAATAGCTATAGAATTAATCTTTAAGATACTTATTAACTTTTCATTTGAATTATATGGGAGTTGCCTCGCATAGAAACACGTCATTAGAAAATTGAAAAATGCTCGTTTTCGAGCCAATTTGGTTTGTCCTATGTTTAGGATTAAGTATCTGTTATGTAGTAATTTTAGGATATCCACAGGTAATATATTTTATGTTCTATATGTACGGCACATATTGTGTTTCGTTATATACTTATTCGATATATAATTACGATATTAGTATTATGGTCAGTACCTTGACTACTGGGCTAGAAGTTAGATACAGGTGATGACATTAAAAAAATAAAACAAAATTATGTTTCAATTGTGTGATTGTATTATCTGTGTGTGCGATCATAAATTGTGCAATGATTAATACTGTTAATAAAGTGCTCAATTATTATAAATTACAAAGACCAATATCAAAGGATTCGATTAACCGCGAACAATTTGACCCGCTTTGTCTTTGAGGCACTATAGGAAGGCCGTGCAGTCCTCATATAATAGCTTAGACGTCGAACAGGCTCTATCGATGAAAGGCGTAATGCCAATCATACCGTCCGTTCAAGGGGACGTCACTGTCTAAAAGTGATCTGATCTTGCAATGCTCAGTGTTCTACAGTCAATTTTATTTTTCAAGCTATTAGAATTCCACTGTTGGAATACGGGTCTCCTGTCATAATGAGAGGGTTAAGGCCATAGTCTGCCACGCTGGCCAAGTGCGGGTTGGCAGACTGCACACACCTTAGAAAATATTTTTTTTTTATTAATTCTAAGGTGTGCAGGTGTCCTCACGATGTTTTCTTTCACCATTAGCAAGTTATATTTAAATTTAAAACGCACTTTTGTAGAGGTGCGCGCCATGGATTTGAACCCAGGACCTCCGGAGTGAGAGGCTGAATTCGTAACCATTAGGCTATCACTGCTAGGCTATCATTGTAATGTACAAAACCGAAACGTTCTTTTTTCTTTCGTCCCGTTGCTGGCTTTCGTCAATATTCAATACGGTTGAACTGTTTATAATAAGACAGTCATTGGTAGGTACTTTTCAGAAATTAATTATCCCGAAAATATTCAGGGTACCGCGTAAAAACTAACAAAATATAGACATTTGGAACTTCGCGAATGGAGCGTTTCGGGTACGGTTAAATATAATTTTTCATTTTCGGGTACGTATAAATAAAATATAACCAATAAATGATCTAGAAAAAAAAAACAGGACAATCCTAAATTAAGGCAATAGGTAACAACAATATTTGACAACACACAATATAAAGCAGGTACATACATAAGTTGCGTGCGTTATGTACAAAATCGGATTATAATGGTACTCCCAATAGAAAACAGTTATTATTATTATTTACTATTATTATATTAAACAATTATTATTACTAATATATTCCCAATACAGAAACCGGATCAATAAATAACACACGATTAAAAGTCGAATAGTTGTGTATTAATATGTGTATACGAAATCCCACTACGGTCATAGTTTCACTGTCAATTGTCCATTTTAATTACTTACGACACAAGTATATAGTAACGACTCATTAATTATATATCATCTATCAACTATATTATAGACACAAACAATAAATTAATCATCGGATCCGAAAAATGTGTAGGTACTTCAATTTTTCAATAGGTATATTGCATGAAATGGCAGAACGAATTAATATGAAGAAGATATTCATTTGAATATTAATATGAAGTATATTCTCAAGCATACAATACATATTCGGTTCATAAAAACGCAGATAAAATATATACGTATGATATGATTGTCCGGATATATGTATTTCAGCCAAGATTTATCTGTCTGATGGATAATGAAAAATATTACCAGCATTGGCTATGTCGATTAATCGTTTGCAACTGGCCAGTTCAAGCACGTGATAAAAATAAAATACATAATACATTTTCTAGTGTCATACAGAATAGAGCGCCGCTAAGTAAACGAACATTTTATCCGCTCCAATATAATACAAGATAAGCGATCCGATAATCGCACGATATTCCCCTATATTCGTTTATAGAATATAAATAATATCAGAAGAAAAATGTACAAAAAATAAATAAAAACCTAACACGGCAGCAGTCGAAACGTAAAGAAGCGTGCGGCGGGCGAAAGTGAACGCGGCCACAGCGACGACGACAGAGACTTGCGCAATACGGACCGCTCCGCCCGCCGCCTTATACTTGCACTTGCACTGGATTATTACAAAAAATACCATCACACTTGCTTTCCCCGAGGCAGTGGGTAAGGGAAGGTAGTAAACTCCCACGTTTCACCAGTTGTGTTACGTGTACATGCCATGGATTGGGGGTACAAACGAGTACAAACTAAACAAAATAAAAGACTAAAAAAACCATCTAAATATGTTGTAGTTGCCTTGCTATTTATTTAATGAGCCGAGTAACAGCGCCAGGGTACGAAGAAAACGTCGCGCTACAAGCAAGCCGGCGAGCGGGCAGTCGCAACGCCGTATCAGATTACTAACAAAGTTGCAGCGAACACTCTCAACTTGGAAGTTAAATCAATGCGGTCGCATGCGGTCCGCATTGTGCCTCGGACAATGGGCATGCGGGCGCGGACCGCGGTTCGTTGCCCCTCCACAAATTACCCCCATGATCGGACGCTCACACACCGATACCATCTCGCCCATTAAACTAATAATAATACATTTTCTTCACATATTAAAATTAGATGTTATGGAACGACAGAATACCGCAACACAACTCTTCATTACGGCGCACTGTTTACACTGCCTACAATATAAGCACACAATGCAATTAAAAACTTTCTCCAAAACATATACCTAATTCTTGTATTACAGATGGTAAAACCAAATATCTCAATTCAGACTAATTTACTTGTGAATGAAAATGAGATAGAGTCGATAGAAATAACCTTTTATGTACTGTACACATTACAAGACAATTTCCTGGACAATAAGCTTTTATAAAGAAACAAACATTAGAAAGGAACTGAAAGTGTTTACGACGAGGTCGGTTTTACGGCCGCTGATGATCGCGACACATTAACATTTCCTATGGCGGCAATAAAAACATAAAATCCTCGTTAGGGCACCGCACGGCCCTAATGAGCCCCCAGCACGAGAGCAGCCAGCAGGCCTACGCCGACCCACATGATTAAAATAATTTCACTGCGGACCCCTATCAGCGGTTCTTTTGTTACGGCGACTTGATGGTTTATTTTGTGGCGAATTCGTACCTACACCACGCCACGCTTTACATTTTAAGATTTTCATTATCCGGTGAATAAGCGCTTCTCACTATTAACATATATGTATATTTAAATACAGATAATGTAAAATCATACATTTATAAGTATCACCTACCCCATTGCAAAATATTTGAGTGTCAACGATAGTTAGTAACCCGGGGTGAAATCTTACGAAATCATGACTCGAAAAAATCAATCAATACTATTAAATTATAATATTATTAGTACCTATATGTTTATTACTCACCGAGATTATAATACACAAATTATCCCAACGACTTAGTTGCGATTGGTATTCTTCTAATTTCCCTTTTAACACATTCATTTCATTACTGTGAGCTATTTGGTCCAACTGCGCCTTCCTATCTTAAAGAACGTTTCAAATTAATTTTTCAGTCCCACAATCCATCCCTCCGATCCTCTCATAATCTATCCCTTCTTAGTCCTGCTCCTTCCACTTCTTTTAGTAAGAAATCCTATTCTATGGTCGCAGTTCGCCTTTGGAACTCTCTTCCTCTTAGTATTCACCGGGTGCAGTCATTGGATGGATGCCTTTAAAACTGCGGTTAAAAATAATTATTTGGATAGCTGCAGCAGTTAATTTATCCATTCCATACAATTCCAAATCGTATTTGTTACCATAATAATATTATCTATTAGTTTCATTTTTATTGTAGTAACCCCTACCCCTACTAATAATTTATATCTCTTCTACCTGAAGTCTGCCTGGAAGAGATCGCTTTGATAGCGATAATGCCGTCTTTTGTTTACCTAGCATTAAGAATTTTTTTTATGTTTATACAGGTTATTGTATACTGATGTAAAGAGTAATAAATAAATAAATTATTGAGCAGTATTCAGTAAAAATACACTTGAGAGCAAAGAAATCGCACACCTCTTTGTTTCTACATATTTTGTCAAATTCCTTTCCAAGTATCACTACTATGAATGAAGTTGTTTATGTACAAATTAAGAACATATTCTTATCTTTCTAATGACATCAAAGAACAATGATTTATCCATTGTGTTTTTG
>DWMG01000747.1:0-17652 GCA_018244855.1 Elbella merops
GCGCACCTCTTTACAAAAGTGCGTTTTAAATTTAAATATCACTTGCTAACAGTGAAGGAAAACATCGTGAGGAAACCTGCACACGTTAGAATTAATAAAAAAAATTTCTAAAGTGTGTGAAGTTTGCCAATAAGCACTTGGCCAGCGTGGCCTTATGACCAGGCCGTATGGCCTTATGACCCTTTCAATATGAGAGGAGATCCATATTCCAACAGTCGAACAATAAATAGGTCGATTACTATTAAACCCAAAATAAGTATGACGCTCTGCTTGCTATAAATGAAAACAAAGGCTTTAACGGAGTACATAAAACCATTTAGCAAGCATCTAAAATAAGCTACGCGAATCACACTCCTTTATCAAGTATCAAACATTTGATCGCTATCCTTGCTCGGTAATTCCCTTTATCAATCGGACATGTTTATTTAATTAAAAACAAGTCTAGACGTAATGACCATACATTTAAAACATGCTACAGCATTATCTGATCTGAAATTAAACGTAGGTGTTTCGTACGAGTTATCAGTACAAGACATAATATTAAGAATTTTCGATATAGCTGTTTCAATATGTACAGAACAGCGCATCGTCATCATTATTATCATCATCTTCGTCATCGTCAATCTCATGTCTATGTCTCGTTTCCACACGGGTTTGCGTTAACGCTATTGTGCATTGATTTCGCAACGATTATATTATCTGCTGCCTCCCCGACATTCATTTTACTTGACCACGATTGGTTACTACGCGTGACAGACGTGACATCATTCTGCTTGAGTTTTATCTAATAGAAACTACAAATCACGTTAAAATATTGCACTGTTTGTTAACTAAAATATATAAGATTTAATTTCTAGTCCACTTTAAGAATTCTTCACAGTTTTTACTTTTATTGCTCTTTAATGTTTTAGGCTTATCTATGTTTTTAATTTATTAATAGAGGATTGATTATAGCTTACTCTATAGCTAAAACGATGTATATTCATAAATCTAAATCCTTATGTATGTCTATGAATTTCTAATCTAAATCTTTATTTAGATCTAAGACGTCCACGTAACGGATGTCCTATGTCAAAAGTTCAATCAGTGATATTTTTACTTTAGTCCCAATATCTGATGTACCTGTTAGAGTTTTAATGAGTGAACCAAAACTGTGTTATCTTTTAAACAGGATGGTTGTTGAGTCCAGTTAAATATTCAATCCATTATGAATAATATCAAGATTAATTAAGTGATGATTAGAGAAATGGTATCTAATGGTTACTATGGAAATTCTTCAAGTCATTAAATTGTACATTAGTCCAATATGTGGTATTATATGTGACAATAAGTATTATTAATTACATACGAATTAATGTTTCATTAATTTTATGTTTTGATTCACATTAGATTTGTTGATTAATAATACCATAAGTAAAAAGGATTCCAGTTACTTAAACGAATGTCCCAACAATGGGTGAAAAATTCGTTACAAATTAACTATTTTTAAACTTTTTTGGTTTTCTCATAACTGCTTGGATCTCTAAGTTGTTCTTATTATAGTTCACGTCATTTTTGTTTTAATTTGTTTAATTTGTTCTTGTATAATTGATTCTTTCTCATTGTGTTTCGAGTCTTCTATTTTAGTTTTCTTTTAGGAGTTCGAATATATCAATCATTATAATATTTTTTCGTCTCTACGCGTTACCGATTAGGTGTAGTCATAAGGACACTGTGATCGTTTCGGAAATTTTGTGAGATATATATAACGTTATCTTAAAAGTATTATTGACATATGCACTGACGGGGATATTAAGTCCCTACTAAGATTAAAGACATTTAAATTTACGTTAAACTTTGAATTATTCCAATCAAATACAGTTAAGCATTTGTCGAAAACCTTTTGCTCTTTGCATTTCAGAGTTACAAAATAATTTTATTTAACGTTACTTAAATACAAATAGGAGTTTAATTCGAAGGTAGTTAAGCATTGGAACTGTAACCTTTAACCATCATTTATTAAACACCAACATATTGTGTCAGGAAAGAAAGATTCGAAGACGTGTCACATGTCCTGCATCACAGATAGCTAACCGTAGCCTTTTTATTTTACATAATATAATAGGTAAGATATTTGTAAAATCTAATTATTATTTTTCATCACTATGACCAACCCCGGATGTAAATACAAAACCATAAATTTGTCTGCCACTTATCAGTGCTAAGCTAACGGTTAATCTTATGATAAAATGCGCAACATTTAAGATACAATAATTACTGACGTTCATTTTAAAAACACAATTATTGTTCCAGCTACAGATTCGATTATTACCTTACTTAAAAGATAAAAAACACAAGCCTTCATTCAGAACATATAAGCTTCCCAACGATATAAATACCCATTTCCCCATAAGCATAATAATTGAATAATCTAATTTCAGAGTCATCCTGTTAATGATTTTTTCCATCTAACTGGTCACTGTTCCACATACTTGCAAAGTCAGAAAACTAATTAATATCTTCCCTCTTTGTACTCATTCTTCGTACCCGTTCTTACATTGGCCATTATCTGCCTATACATAATTACATCTTATGTCGTACGTAACGTTAATCTTATGTCGATATTTATTACATTGCACTGTATTTTAGCAGAGTTATTTCTGATTGTACTGCTACAGGAGCTTACCACGACATTGTTCAAGTATATTTAAACAGCTTATCTCTGTTCTGTAACGGTAAGGTTAAAACAAGTATGGACGTATATTCGCGTGGGGAAGTACCACTGTTACTTCTCTTTTTACTATATAACTATTGTTGTTAATACTATTTTTGTATCGCTCAGGACATTGTGGCTATTGGTACTCAGTCTTCTCATCAAAGACCTGTAAGTGAATATTTTTGTTGTTGAGAAATAAATTCTTAAAGAATGGTCTTAATACCCTAGTTTCCGGTATTTTAATGTAATGTAGGACACGTATATTGGATCATTTTAAATTATAACATTCATAAACGTCATAAAATACATATATACCCACTTAATAAAACCATCGTTATAAATTATTTTTGGTGATCTTTGTAATATCATACAACAAAACATTTTTATATTCTGTCTATAAAAAATCAAAGCCTGATTAAGATATACGAAAGTTCAAAAATAGATACAGTTGGGCAAATACGTTTTAATTCCGCCTACATTATATACAAATGCAAAAATAGTCATATACTTTCATCCAGCCACATAGGTAATCGATAAAAATACATGATAAGATAAGCCTAATGATAATACCACACAAACGCAAATCAATACGGCCACTGTAAAACATTTCATCGTGAATTTACCTCATGACAAGTGCATTGAAACAGATTAAAACTTTATATATTTGTGTTTAAAAATAGAAGTATGGAAATTGATACAAATACAATAATGAGAAAGCAATTTTCAAAGTTTCATGAAAAGGTTAAAATGAAGCATGAGGAAATGCAAAAGAAACTAGAGAAATCAAAATCAATTGACATGTTGACAACATTCGATGAAAAGGATTCTTATAAACACAAACGGCAATATTTAAGTGTGTGTGATCTAAACCAAATAGATGAAGAAGAAATGAAAACGCCTGAAAACGGAAAGCAAATCTACAGCCGAGCTAAAATAGCTGATGAAATATATCGCACAAACGATATCGTTTTAAAAGTTATAAATTATGATGAAGCAACTATAACAGAGTGTGTGTCGCAATCTAGTTTAAATGACCGATCTGAGAGTGACAATGATGATAAATCTATTGATCATCACTTCTTTGGTAATAACTACTTTAATGGAAGTTTGGAATCGTAAGTACACTAAGAATGTTATGAATATATTCATATATGTTTGTTTCTTTACACTTTATTGGAAAACTTTGCGCCTGAATACAAACGACGATTCATTTGCTGAGAACAACTTTCAAATTTTATCAACTTTAATAACTCGCCTATTTAATTTACAAAACAGCTTAAATGAAATGTCCCAAGGAGAAGACTCTCTCCCACGGACCCCACCACCAAGACTACTTCGTAACAGAATCGGTTGGCTAAAAGCAGCTAGAGAAAAGCGGAGAGACAAAGATATAGAGAAAACAAAAGAAAAGAAAAAGGAAGAGAAGAGGGACTCCTTAAGCAGGGTAGATCGGGTATGGATATGGATTATTAACTTAATCGAGCTTATAAGAAATACTATTCTGTGCTCCAATTGCTTACAAAGTGATATTGACTGAAGTGATGCTATTAATATTTTATTCATTAAACATAAATATAAAAGGAACGGCCAGACTGATTTCAACAAGAGTAATCAAATTTTTAGATGATTCTTTGCAATAACGCAAAGCACGAACCGTTGAGGACATTTAAGAGAACCAAAATTGCTGCAGTCACTATCGCTCTCATAGAAGCTACAGGGCTGGATGAGACTCCTGATGATAAACCTAGAATTCTGGGTTGTCGTTTCCGGTAAGAGCATTCATGATCACATTCTTCACATTTCTCTTCTTTACATTTCTTGATTACGTCATTTCAGTCCAAAACGTCCATTTTAACTTCTTCTCTTTTATTTCCTTCCTCGAGCAATACCACAACTCACAACCATATGTCGTATGTTGAACATTTGAAATGATTTTGTTTAGTACAGTTTAATACATATTTGAAGTGGTAACATGTGATAATCATTTTTGCAATGGCTTTGTAGCATAACAAATTTGTATTTCAGATTGGGCTCCGAAAAACGCAAATCGAAGACAATAAGAGGTCACGAAAAAGTGATGAAATGGCAAGAAATTCACCATTTTAATTTATTTGACGACGATAGTATATTAGAAATATCAATGAATGACAAAGACGACTTTCTGGGGAGGTAAGACAAAGAATCTCATTTAATTAATTTTAAAAAAGGCTCACTAACTAAGTAAACAAACTTAATAAATGAAGATAAAAAGGAGATGTTTAACATTATATTTACGTGCCTAAATTAAAGTTTTGCACTTGATCATGATCTTTATATCAAGATGCACCTCTAATTTTGAATACCGTTAACAATATACACTTCATTTAACCAATAGAAACAATTAACACGAAACAGTAATTCTTTTTGTTTTATTAAATGTCAAAATTGTTATTTGAAAAATGACGAGAGAAATTAGAAGAAAATTATTTTTATATGTACATAACCATTTACTTAATGTGAATTTTAGATCAATTATTGACTTGTCGGAAATCGAGAAGGAAAAGACACACAAAATGAATATAACACTAGATTACAGCACAAACGTAAAGCTGTTCATATTACTGACAATAACTGGGACATCACTAATTAACAGCGTATATGAAACAGATGAAATTCTTAGTGCACAGGAGAGAGCTGCTATTAGACAAAAATATGTAAGTGAGATCGAGGAATGTTAATTTAATAGCACTGAGTTATAAAACCTCTCAAATCGATAATTATTTAACTCTAAATAACAATCTTATTAACCGAAATAACTATGCAATAACCAGACATAAACAATTTATTAAATAATATGACTCACAAGGTTAAAACAGTTTTAATTAGTGATTGAGATGAAATGTCCTTCTTTAGGCACGTGGTCAACAAAGTTTATTCCACAAGTTGGATTACCTATCAAGCTGTCTGTTTAAGATTTAACTTACATTTTATTTACAGGCCTGGTATCGTCTTAATGGCGAATTTTCAAACGTAGGTCATCTCTCGGTAACCGTATACGGCGCTAAAGGCCTTCCCGGAAACGACTGGTTCTGCGTCCTGAATCTCAACAACGAGAGAATTCACACACCTACAGATTATAAAACAAATTGTCCCATTTGGATGAAAATATTTTCATTGTAAGTAACCCCAATAGCTACTAATTTAATGAGTTATTAAGCACGTTTATCAATTATTATATCATACATATTATCAATACATTATTGATACGTTCGCCAGTTACGTTTGAGTCCCATGGAATAGGTGGTGAGCCTATTGCCATACGCTGGGCACAATTGCAGACTTCGAGCCAGTACTAGAAATTCTAAATTAGGAAAATCTAATAGTACCCGATCAGGGATTTGAACCCAGGACCTCCCGATCGGCAGTCGCTCTTGAAATCACTCGACTAACTAACCTTTTAATCTAGACTTTTTATATATTTATATTACCGTGTCCAATAAAATATACAATAATGTCCACGCTTAAAAATAACATATACCTTTTCAGCACTTTAAACGACATAACGTCCATTTTAGAAGTCACTGTTTGTGACGAGAAAAAATGCGAAGAGCATGGTAAAGTTTTTATACCTTTGTTAAGGATCGAAGAAGGGAGAAAATGGTATGGACTCAAAGAAAAACACAGGGAACGAGCAAAAGGAAATAATCCTAGAATATTATTGGAAATGACTATTACCTGGAATCTCGTGAGTATGAAATGTTATAAAGAAAATACATACTTGTAGATTATAATAGTCATGAATGATTTAAATCCGTATGGAAAAGTCTGAATTTAAT
This sequence comes from Elbella merops, assembly GCA_018244855.1. Taxonomy (NCBI): domain Eukaryota; kingdom Metazoa; phylum Arthropoda; class Insecta; order Lepidoptera; family Hesperiidae; genus Elbella; species Elbella merops. The sequence goes on from DWMG01000747.1 coordinate 6,511, forward strand.
AAAACTACCAAACTACTACTAATGGAGAGTTTTTTGAGAACCTACTCAATGTCACCTGCTCAAACTACTTAAAGTTTCATGTCATGTCATTATAAAAATTTCAATTTATCGTAATTTTAATTTACTTGTAGTATCATGATGTTTTATCATTTTTTCCAATATTGTGTGTATATAATACAAACATTAAGTTTTTATGCTCCCAAACAGCGAAATGCAATGAATCCCACTGAAAGACTATATTTAAACATATATGTATACATATATATTAATAATGAAATAAAGACAATCGTTCTACAGTCGTTCTTCGTTCATCAATTACAAATCATCAAATTCATTCAATCGTTCTTCGTTGATGTTATACAAAGATCTAACAATATTATAATTATCTGTATTCAACATCAAAATCGCCTGAAATTATACGCCTCATTATCATCATAATTTATCATTTAGAAAAATATTGCTTTTAGAAAAGGTTGGGATGGAACTGAAAAACTTATCCTGTATGTCTAGCAAACTTATAATTAGAACACATTGCTTACATTACGCTTATATCCTAAGTGGTAGAGCGTTCAAAGTCGAATCCTCTTAAATTCATAGCATTTCAAAGCACAACAGGATTCGCATAACTAGCCCAAACTATATAGTTCGATACCGGCTGGTGGATGATATAATAATATAAAATTATAAAGAAAATAGATAAGTTTTGGAAAATTACATTAACAATTTTTACATTTATTCACAGGTTAAATCTTCCTTACGGATCATCAAGCCGAAAGAAGTCAACTACTTACAGACAGAAGACAAATTGGACAGGCATGTATTCGCGAAGAACTTGTCAAGATCAAGGGCTGTGTTGTCTTGGATAATCAATGCTTTTCAAGTTTTCAGGTAAGCGAATGATAAAAATTAAATATATCAAAAAAAAATTATGGAAAAAATACTCTATTATCAAGGACATTTTGCCATCCCTTACCTTCTACCTAGTGGTTAAAAATAGATCCTCCATCTCCGAACAGGGTCAGTTCGTCATAACGCGCGACACCACATCTAAAATTTGCATTTTAAGATTGAAATATCCCTGTAACAATGAAGGGAAACAACGTGAGGAATCCAGAACATCTTTAAATTATCGATAAGGTTCTCTAGCTGTATGTATGTAGTTTGCCAAGCCGCACTTCGTCAACGTGGCAGTTTATGGGTTTAAACCTCCTAATTCCGAGAGAAGAACTATGTCCAACAGTGGAACAATAAAAGGATTAATGAATATATTATACATTTGTTTTCAGGTCAGCTTTCGAATGGGAATCTCGACAACGGAACTTAATAGCGCTTTGCGTATGGCAATTATTTTGCTGGTTCTTCAAGATGTGGATGCTGCCTCTCCTGTTACTTATTCCCTTTGTTTTATACATGCCAGAGAACTATCATATACTTAATTGTAAGTAATATTACTTCTAATTAACTCAGTCTCCGATCTTTGTGATAATATTTCGTAAGAAATTAGTGACAATAAATGTGACGAGTAATAATAACTGTAATTTAAAATTGTACTAAATATATTCAATGTACGAGTACATATGTACCTGTTACCTAAAGGCAAAATGTGTACTTAAAGTAATAAATTGGAACAACTTAGTTATTTACATTATAAAATTCTTCTTTCAGGGAAAAAACAACACACAAAAACTGTTGCCGTGACAACTAACGGTGATGTAAAACAAGATAAGGTAAATTTATAGTAAACGACATATGGGCCTCAATGCAAAATTAATTCATATCAATTTTTAACTCCACATATAAATTCCGACTAAATGAGTATTGCAATTAATTATGTTACAGGAGGAAAAGAATCTTACGTTGAGACAAAAGATCACGAATTTCCAGGAAACGTTGCAAACTGTCCAGAATGTGTTAGGGAAATTCGCGAGCCTTGGGGAGCGGTTTAAAAAGTAAGATGACTCTGTAATGCTTAAAGCAATTTACGAACTGCTTACAAATATATATATAACGTTTATTTTATAGCGTGTAACATTTTGAAGTTTAAAGTAGGCAGAGATTAAGTGTTTCCATATGCAACAGTACAGGCAATTTCTTGATCTCTTCGCGCGGTAGGCAGAGTTCAGTACATTTTCACGTTTAATCAGCTACGTCTTACGTCCCATGATGGAATAGGAGGCGAGCCTATTGTCATATACCGGACACAGATTAAGACTCCGAGCCACTACTAGAACTTTCTACTACAAAATCTAAATTATAACAATCCAATAGTAACCAAATCAGGATTCCAGGATGCCAAGACATTACGATCAGCAGGCGCACTTGTAATCGCTCAACCAACGAGGCAGTAAAATAAATAGAGTTATATCAGTAACACAACTTCACTTATTACATATTTTTGTGTTCATTGAGTTTATTCATTGTTGAATTCTTTTCAGTTTATTCAACTTCTCCGTGCCATTCGTGAGCTACTTAGCAATATTCTTCATTTGTGCGATTGCTTTCGTCATTTACCTCATACCGCTTAAATATATACTGATGGGATGGGGTAAGTTAAATATGACAGTATTCCTTAATAGAATTACTTTTACCTTAACTCAATTGTGCTTGAAGCTTCCAACAAATACAAAGTGCATGAGGTGTCTGATTACGCACTTGCCTGTTAGAGATCACTTCTTAGCATTATGATCGCCTGTTATGTACTTCCTTATTGCTACAAATTTCTATTGTCTCTATTAAATAATTGTAGATCTATATGAAGATTAATAACGAAAAAATTAGCACATTCATTCATATAAGAGTACATTTTGAAAAGCAATACTCCCCCAATGGGGGACCAGGATTCTTCTATCCGTGGTTATTTTTTAGTTTTAGATTACTGAATGTTTATTCATACTATTAATAAAACATAAGTTGCTCAGTACTGACATTATTTAGTGTTAAAATTAACATAGTTTCACCTCCATCAAAATAATTATCATTGAAATTCGTTTGTAACACGTTCGAATTTTCAGGTGTACATAAATTTACAAGAAAGATATTGAGACCAAATAGAATACCAAACAGTGAAGTGATGGACTTACTGTCAAGAGTTCCAGACGATGATCAACTAGTAAGAAGATATATTTTACCTGTACTAACTGCTTAATATGTTTCTGAACATCCAAAAGTTTTCCGTATAGATCTCTAAGTTGTCTGAAGTCTGCCAACCGCCAGAAATATTTTATACAAGTTATACGCCAAGTTTTTCAGTGTTGCCATTATTTATAAAGTGATATTCGCAAACATATTATTAGAGATAGCGCTCAAGCAGATATAGCTAAATAAAATATGCTTGGGAGATGGATCAACGACTGAGTTATAAATATTGGAAACATGCATTTAACCAATAAAAATAGATCGCCCTATTGAACTCCAACATGTACGATATTTTTAATTGCTTCCTGTATTACTTTTAAATAAATAAATGTACACTCCATATTTACAAAAATTTTGGAAATATATCTCAAATTGTTCTTTTAATATTCCCTTTATATTATATTTATAGTTTTACCTTTATTAATATATTTCTACCCTTATTATATAGGTACTTATTCCCTGCCCAATTGTACTATGTTGATATACAAGCACGAAACAACATAACGTATGTATTTTTTTTAATTTTCTTTTACAACTTTTTTTTCAGTTGGACTATGAAGAATTGCCTGTAGAATACGAAGACTAAATAAAGTCTAACCGTTAAAACGATGTAGATCTGATTAATGTACACTTTATGAATATTAAGTATTTTGCCTAATTCAAATAGTTATATCGTTTCCATATCTATTTATAAGCATAAATGTGTGTACGAGAAAAAGAATACAGTTCGTCTTTTATTGCTGACATCCATTTTCAGATCCTTTTCCTGAGAATGTGTCGGAGACGATCTCGTAACTGAACTGCACAAACACATATAAAAAGAAAAATGACCTTTTTTGAGCTACGATAAGGTTTTTTTAAATATGTATGAAAAGTTATACCATAGGAATAATTAAAAAAATAATTCTAACGATAAATTCTTAGTCAGAACTATTGTTTTTAAATTTCAGTCCAAACAGTTGAATTAATTCAAGCTTATAAATATGTGTATTATAAATTTAAAAAACTTATGATTAATGTATACTTATACTACTATATACGCAGTTATAGGTTAATTTGTTTTTATTATAATGTAATACCAGATTCCTTAAGAGGTAGGCAAAGAGCACCGACTTAATTAGCTCGCTCTACGATTACAATCAAGTACATCATCATCTATATAAATAAAAATGAATCGCTAAATATGTTGGTAAGCGTACAACTCGAGAACGGCAGAACCGATTTGGCTGATTTCTTTCTTGTTGTATTTCATGAACTCTGAGGAATGTTCATATGGAGAGAAAAACGTAAAAATACGAGGAAAATAGTAAAAACAACAATTTTCTTTTCACATACAAACCACTCTGGCCCCAACTGTAAAACATTTGACGTCGATCAAAACAAAACAAAGGCGCGTTAGGATTATCTTCGGTACGCCTTCAGGTTAATTAGAGGTTGTCATTAATGAAAATAATATGAGCCCAAGTGTAATTCAATTATTTTACATCAGCTAGTTAATATTATAAATATTCAAAGCGCACACGACACAGTGTGTTGGCAAATCATTGCATTGCAATCTTGAAATATCTAGCTATGATAAGATACGAACGATGATGTTAAGTATGTAGTTATTGAAACTGTCAGCAAACATACAATTGATTTACACGAGCCTATATCTACATTTGAAAAACGTAAACGTAACTTCACGCCTGTAAACCCGAAGAGGTAGGCAGAAGAAAGCAAAACACTCCCACGTTTCACCGGTTACGTTTACGTCCCACTATGGAATAGGTGTACATTAAAAAAAATCTAGATTTACTGACAGGAAATACTAAATGTTGTTTTTTATTGTTTTGGAAATGTCAAAAATGCTTTCAGCCCAGTATTATTATGTAGTGCCTCTTGTTTCCTATTTCGTATATAACTTGTATTCAAACCAAAATCGGTGGCCAATTTAAAAATTTAAATTCCCCTGGTATGCACATTGCAATTGCAAAAAACGTTAAAATATATGCTTTAGCTATTATTGGCGTTTTTTGGAAATTGAGTGTGAAACTAATGGCGCGTAATAAGTTGTTTTCATCTATTTTCTTAAGTTAATGAAGATAAATAGATAAAAAGAGAGAAGAATAGGCAAGAAACTACTATAATTGTAAAGATATCATGACATTTTAGTCTTGTAGAAAATAATACATTTTCTTATTAAATTTTTTATCAAAGAGTTCACAGTAAGGATATCAGAAGTGTTATCACTACACTAATGACTCAATGGTTCAGTAATATTATAACCCAGGTACAGTTAGCAGAAATCTTAATACACTAACATCACTCCTGTAATCCCGACGGGGCAGGCGGCGGAGTGTGGTACAGCCCCACGTTTCACCAGTTAAGTTTAATTCCCACAATGGAGTAGGTGGTGAGCCTGTTGCTATACATCGGGCACACTAGTCACTACTAGAAATTCTTAAATTCTTAATTATAAAAATCCAACTGTACCGACCCGGGATTGGTACCCAGGATCTCCCGATCGGCAGTCGCGATTGTAACTACTCGACCAACGAGACAATATAAATACACGACCTACATAGTTCCCGTTAGCGTCCTGGGATGCGAGTAGCAATGAATTGTATGTAACAGTAACACCAAGTTTTCTTTTAAAACTACTATTTTGAAAGGCCTTGAGCCATTAGTTGCTGAAACTACTCATTATTTCCATTTATACTAAACACCCAATAGGGAATAAACACTAAAAATCAACTGTAACAATAATATTTATTCATTATTTTTAATTAAATACAAATTTAATTGGATTATATAAAAACTAATTTGTAAACTAAATCACAGGCTACAAAACGCATTATTTGTACAAGGTTAGAATATCTGATTAAATAACTTCAACGGTCAAACAATCAAATCCGCGCCGAGCCTCTCGAACTCGTTGGCGAAATACACCATGTCCTTATGGTCTAGCGCCGAGTTTTGAAACACGATACGGAAAAAGTTTACGAGATTGCCTTGAGGTTGGTATGTGACCATCATGCACCCCTCCTTTATCATTCGTTCCTTTATCTTAGGGGCCACCTTGTGCAACCGCTCGTTGTAGTCTGGTTCACTTTCACAATTGCGTAGACATTTAGGGATGTACCAGAACATAATGTTGGTACATTCAGGATTGTCAATGACCAAATGGAAGCCTTCCCTCTGCTTTATGTGTTCAAGGAAGTAGTTTGCGTTGTCAAATAGTTTGTCGATGTGCTTCTCAAAGCCGTCCGTGCCCTTGGCCTTCCACATGAACCAGAACTTGAGGACGTCAGCCCTTCGGCCACACTGGATGTGTTTGTCGCCGGTGTCGTATGTGGTGTCGTAGAATTTATCCTTTTGGAAAAGATATTTTGCATTGGAGGAGTGGCCGTCCTTAAGAACATTCTTGTGTCTGGTAAGAAAGGTCGAGCATTGTTGTGGTGCTGCAAGTAACTTATGGGGGTTCCACGTCACGGAGTCAGCTCTGAAACACAAATGGATCGTTTAAAATCCTAAAAAATCCTAATTTAAATAATTTAAATCATAAAAAATCATCTTGTATATTTGGATTCGAGGGAACGCAGCAGTGAAACGATACCACATTATCATTTTCTTATTTATTATTTCTAGATCTGTTATATTATAATGGACTTATCTCATGTGTTGAGGGGAGACCCGTGCTTAAACTGTGGAACAATAAAAGGATCAAGAAAAGTTATAATCTGTTCCAATGACGAGTAATAATAATGTTATAATTACTTAGAAATTTTTTACCGATTCTGGAAAAAAATTGGTATTGTCGGTAAAGTTAAGGCACAGTACACACGCTAAATATCCTCTATCGCTTTGCAGATCAATTATATAAAAACCCTTCAAATATGTTTAATTACGATAAACTATAATTACTCGTAGCGATCGGACAGGATTATATCCATTGCCCCGTGTAGAACGGAAACGTGATCATCAATCCAAGAGACCATTTTCCAAATTACTAAATTTATAAAGTATTAAGAGTACGGACATAGATTAAAACTCCATTTTCGTCTATATAAATAAAAATAATAAATATCTTGAGACATCCCCACTCATTGCTATTTCATTCCAATGTAAGCTGAGCCTGCGGCAATGAGGCAACTGATAAACGACATATATACGTATAAACATGTACAATAACATGCTTTTTCCGAATACACTAATATTTGGCCTGAATTGGAATCGAACCAACGACCACAAGCTTAACAATCCGGTCCTCTAACCACTGAAAGAACCGGCTGATCAAAACGTACAGTCACTATTTATATCTCAATTCTTTTTTTATATCATATAACGTTATGAAATTTATGTACTAACGGGAGTGCGGTGGTCACCTACAACACAAACTGCCTTAGCAAGGGACCAACGACCAAACGTTGTACTTTTCTGTCTTACTTTTGAATCAATAAATACATATATATATAAATATTTGTCGACTGTTACTCACAATTGGATCCCGTTAAGCAAATGCTTGTGTTTCTTCGACATCAATGCGCCACCTCCCCAAGCGGCGTCCACGTGCAACCAAAGATTATACTTTTTGCACAACGCTGAAATAGGTATCAACGGGTCGAATGCACCAAACACGGTGGTACCAGATGTTGCCGTAACCATAAACGGCGTTGATCCTTTGTCTGATGACTCTAAGATGTTGCGTTCCAAGTCATTGACGTCCATTTTGCCATTCTTGTCGGCTTTGATCAGAATGCAATTGTCGTTGCCAATGCCCATGAAAGCGGCCATCTTCCTCGTGGAGTAGTGCGCGAGTTCAGACGTGAATAGAACAAGATTTGGCACAGCGTAGACTCCTTTGCTCTGGAAAATATAAAAAGTCTATCAATTGTTTGTACTGTAAATGTTTACAAGAACAAAATATTTTGTTGTTCCAAATAAGTAATGAAATACTTTATAACCAGTAGCAAGATTAAATTTTCAGTGTCCTATGCTAACATATAACAAGATATCATCATCATCATCATCATTATCAGCCTATTCACGTCCACTGCTGGACATAGGCCTCTCAAGATATAACAAGATATAGGTATACAAATATAAAATACAATACATCCGATTATGTTTACAGATAAGTTGTGCTAATTTTAATTAGCTCATAGCAAGTGTGATATTAACGGTAAAAAATGGAAAAATAAAATATAGTTCAGGTAAGAGGAGTGTAAGGACACTGTGAAACAACTCCTCTGTAATATTTTCTTATCACAGTAGCCTTACCAACTACTTTCACTCACGCATTGCTATATTACATTAGTAAGTAGGAAATACACAATGAACATTATGAGACCTGGTTGCTGCAGAACCTTGAAACGACAATGCTTGTAATAATAGCCAACCAGAACATTTCATATAGGAAGTACTTTGTTAAAACATTGATACAATTACCGGAAATAATGATAAAATAAGTTCGGTAAATTATATTAGGAGATTATATTAAAGATAAATTATATTAGGAGTATATATCAGTCTGTATGAATAGAAATATTTGGCACTCGGTGCTCTTTGCCCACCCCGAAAGAAACTAGCGGTGATGTCATAATAATAATTTAATAATACCTTTACATTTTTCCAATGATTCTTTTAATAGAAATCATTTTTGAAACTTCGACTCCTATCATTAAATTGCCCCCCTGTTTAAAGTATGAATCCGATATCACTTCCGAATTTTAAATTTTTTCCGTAAGATTTTTTTGGCAAATAATGCGCATTATAACTTGTCATTTCTATTATACATAATTAAAATGTGTTTTGGCTTAACTTTCGTAAATTTTTCGGGATAACAAGACTAGTGTCGGACCTGTTCGAGATCCTTCTTCATACGACTTAGCAAATCGCAACTAGGTAGGTAAACAACATAATAATCATATAATTAATCATGCATGCGGGTTACTCAGGAAACGCTTAGCATTTTTATTGCATCCACGTAAATATAAAACTCGAGAGTTCTAGATATTTCCAATTTATTTGGGGTCGCCGCTACTTTCTGATTCTCAATTATCCGTCCAAATTAATCTTGTTTACAATTGATTTATTCGAGTATTCAAAGTTTTTACTGTATAAAATAAACAAACAATAATGTATGTATTCCTTTAAATTGACACGTAAAAATATCAAGGTCCGTAAGTAAACCGCGGCATGCGATTTAATAATCTTGGTATCGAGGTGAAGGCGAATTCTAATGCTTCCTACCAAACTAGCAATTAACAGTGTACCTACTAACGACTGTGCTGGGATTCCAAGATTGAAATTATCTATGCAGGGCTACCACATGTGCCGAATTATCCGGATTGTTCATATCCTACTCAAACAAGATCGAGCTCTACTCATCATCTCAACAGCCTTTACCGGTCCACTGCTGGACTAAGGCCTCTCCCAAGGTATGCCTCAACACAGATCCGCAGATCTCATACAATCGCTACCACCCGCCTTTTTAAGTCGGTCAACCTTACTAGTTAGGGGTGGTAGATGGTTAGGGGTGGTTGAAATTCAAACGTATTTTATTAAACTTTAATTTTAGACGTTTTTGACTTTGTTGTGTCAAAATTTTCAAAGATCGAATATGTTTGTTTTTACGTTTGACGAGATACCTATTGCAAGACAAAAGAGCAACCGGTACTCAATAAAACGTTGTGTTATAAAAAACATTATTACTTAAATCATAAATTACGTAACTGCTGTTAGCTTGCTCGGTCCAGGTTGATCTAGTAAGTTGGCACATAATTTACTTGGTCCATAAAATACATATTTCACGCTATAATTTAATATTTAACAGCGCCGTTTATATTCATTAAGTTCTGATGTCGTGCGTATAATTATATTTTATTTAATAATGTCCTAAACGAGGACAATGTGTACAAAACTCTTGATCGTTGAACTGTGACAAATTTAATTATTCATAATAATTACATAATTCTCACGGTAAAGATATGCATGAATTGATTGATCATAAACATAATGTGTTTAATAAAGTATATTTTTAACTTTATATCGCTATATGTTTCCTATATTAATAAGTAAAATAAAAAATAAGTAAAAATATGTGTTAAACATATTTTTACTCCGAGTATATTAATTCTTTGCATCTTCATATAATTGTTAATTTTTACTAAATATCATGTACAAAAATCCATATCTACTTCATAAATATAAGGTTCATAAATCAAGGTGAAAACTATAAGACTGTATGTACGCTAAAGACATATTTCAACCAGCTCACTCTACAGGACTGGATAACAAATAATTCCTCATCATCATCATCATGTCGTTTCCATACACTACTGGACATAGGTTTCTCCAATAGCACCCCACTGAGCATATTCATATCTTTAAAATGTTTTCATTGTAATCCTTTAATCGTAACACGTAAAATCACGCCTGTAATCCCGAAGGGGTAGGCAGAGGAGCGTAGCAAACTTCCACGTTTAACCAGTTACTTTCACATCAGTGGCGTAGCGTAGTGGGGGCGGCAGGGGCGGCCCGCCCCGGGTGGTAACGTATACGGGGCGAATAATTTCACAATAAATAAGAAAAATATTTCGTAAATATTTGAACCATTTCACAGTTGCCATAAGCAATTCCAGCTGTGAGAGAAATTTTTCAAAATTGAAATTTCTTCAAAATTATTTAAGATCAACAATAAGTACTGGAAAATTAATTAAGTCACCCATCTTGTCTATTGAGAAAGAAATATTTGATGCTATAGGTAGACATTGTTGGTGCAGTAAAATACATTGCTCATTAAAAAGGTGGACGTATAAATTTTATAATTAAAGACGGAAACTTTGTTTTAATTCTAACAAGTACTTATATAATAATGATGGCTATTCTTGACGAAAAGTTCTCTAGAATTAATATATGTTATTTATAGTACCTATACATTACGTTTTATTTTCTAAGGTGTGTGAAGTCTGCCAGCTCGCATTTGGCCAGCGTGGCAGACTATGGCTTTAACATTGTCAATAT
>DWMG01000748.1:0-17652 GCA_018244855.1 Elbella merops
CACCTCGTTTGTACATATACTGTGTAGTCCTTAAGACAAGATAGATGGTCACGACTCCACATTGATCAGGGCGGGCCACGATTTTTTTGCGTTTTATCCTATCTATATATTTTTTATCTACAGCTCCATCTCATTTCTTGCCACCGTGCGCTGGAGATCGAGATAGCCGAGCCAAAACCAAATTGCCCCTTTTGTTATTCCGTCGCAGGTTTAACTTTTTGTTGCAGCCCGCGGGGCAAACTGGTTAGGTACGAACCTAAGTCTGACTAAGCTTTAGTAGAATATCGCATTTTCATCTATTTGACGTAGTCTTGAATGATACAGTCTTAAGAAATATAGCGTGTTTGATTAAATATTTTATATAACTTATGGATCACTTATGGATACTAATAACTTATGGATAAGCTACATAAACATAAGCTAGTAAACTAAATAATATAATGAAACACGCGAATTTCAGGGGCTACTTTTCACATGCGAGATCACTTGGACATAGCGAAAGGCGGAGCAAAATGAAGGTACACAATTTTTTCAAACCTATCTCGCTGATTACTAAGCAAATGTTCAAGTTTTCAATCGACGACGTATTTTAACCAGTTCTTTAATATATTTAATACGAGACCACGTAAGGCCAATCGCGTCAATGTCAAAGGTAATTGACAGCTAATTTCATTGCATTACATCGTGACAGCTTTGCTAGCGCAAGAACCGTGTCTCAATGCCCTTGATAGTATACCTGGTATTGGAAATCTATTACAAGTATACTATAAGCAAACCATCCATGTGTGCATGTATGTATGTTCTATATATGTATGCAGTTATATAAATTTGCAAATAATATGTAACCGTTGTTATAAAATAATCATATTGAAAACCAAATTGCGTTACTCACTTGTCCATGACACGAAAATAACAATAATGAATGTCTTGCCGATAGAATTGACTAGACGTTGCACGTGACTTTGTTTGTATGAAAACAATTCCCATATTAACTCTTTGAAGTATCAATTTATACAAAAAAACATTGCTCTAAGACCTAAGTAAACTGTGTCTTGATTATATGATTATATATGTATGTACGGGCTTAACTCACGTACGTTATTCGGGATGGCGCGACTAGTTTCGGACCTGTACAAGATCCTTCATCATGTTCTCCCGTCGACTGTAGCGAGGTCGCGGCGGTCATTTCCCAGAAATCACGCTATCCCTATAGTAGACAATATAAGCAACATAAATATTAATATTACAACCGAGTAGTAGAGTCAGGACTTTCAGAACATTCACGAAAATAGTCGTCCCTTATATTAGAAAAAATAAACTAATCAATATCAATTTGCAAGTACATTTCATAAGTAGTATAAGTAGTTACTGCTGAGACAATAACACTGGTTGATGGGACTGGTTAAGTAAATTGTAAGTTAGCTATTCACACTCGTATCCCAAATCAACGCCGATTGCATAAATAAGTTGGCAAGTGCAATTTGAAACGCGAAGAACCCATCGTTTCCGTCGCGGTTGCGAGGGTGAGAGGCAAACTACCCTCGCGGAGGTGTACACGTCAGTAATTTTGTACTTGAAACATTCGTTTGGGGGCGAAAACGTTTCATGTTAAGCTTGTCAGCGTGTACTTCCCGTGTCATGTCCTAACTTGCATATTTTCGCGGTTGAGAGATTGCTGTTGGTTCATTCGCGGTGTTCACTGTCAGTCGTACCTTTCAAGTCCGGAAAGGGAACCGACTTTTTCTTCTTACGAACGTTTTAGTACCATCGTTTGTTTGTTTTAAATAAAGAATTCGTCCGACAAACTATGTATGTTATGAGCAATAGTTGTGCGTCAAAAAAACAAAAAAAATCTCGTAGGTTTATTACTTAGTGGTAATAAAATTCTAATATATTATATTATATTCCTTTTTTTAATCCGTTCAGGATTATTCCGTAGAGCCAAAACTGTTTTACAATTTCCTCCACATATTCTAGACCATTCCAGAACTTTATATGTATCTTCATTGAAAAGTTTGAAATCGACTTTATAATATCTCTCGTCTACCCATAAAAGCTTAAGTGACAGATGCTACACAGAAGAGCAGGTAGCGGAGATAAGCCAAGTTGGCACACTTAAGTCACACCTGCCCGCCCTGCTGCTATTCCATGTGATGATATAAGTTCAACAGAGGATAAAAAATTTATAGTTGAATTTTTGCGAAATAAAAACACATTTGGAGAAGAACAATTCGGAAATACTGACATAAGACAAAGAGAAATTAAGAAAAGAAATGGAAAACTTTTATTACTTGAAATATAAACGAAACGAATAGGACGATGCAGGGAAATACGCGCGTGATATTACGTTATGTTTATCGTTATGTGCTAATGACTGTAACACACATAGTAATACATTTATAATGGTTAGTTCAATCAGTTTGTTGTAGACAGATTTGGTGCAATGCAATTACGACTTATAAGCCGCCAGTCAGTAGGGCAGTGGGTGATCTGCGCGCGCTAATGGTTTTTGATAACAGATACCCCGCATCAGCTGACATGAAGTGAGCCAATTTTGTGTGTGTGTTCGTTATATATTACAAACAGGTTGCTAGCTTTTGATAAGAGTTACTAATTGATACTGTTTGTGTATGTATGTTGTCTTATTTTTATGTTTGGATACAGTTTCACCTCTGCAATGTGTTTTTGTATATAATATGCTTTATAACTTTGTAGCAGGCGATTATTTTTATATGGAGCGAAATATCATCTCTTGGGTATATCGGGAAATTAATAGGCAATAAATATTTCCTTAATATCGTTCTTCCTTTTGAGATGTAAAATAAAAAAAATATGTATTACAAGAAAATATTATAATAAAGACATAATATGTTAAAATTTATTAGTATCCAATTAACAGAGGACATAATATTTTATTAGGATATAGGCGGCAGACATCAAAGCGGCCGAATGTAAAACAAAATGGCAAAAAATAGAGCCGCAGTAATAGAAAATTGTTTTCAGTATGTCGGTACACATTTATGGTGAAGAACGATTAGCGATGGTTTTGAATGACCATTTTGTGAGCAGAAATGATAATGAACAAGATTACACAGGCTCATTTAGTGATTCCGATGTCAACATTTTATTTTTTCTAAAACCAAAAACCCCGATCCACTGCGGAATAAATCCGTTGCTTTAATTTACAGTGCCAATAAAAGTTAACATAGTATAGCTCAAAAACCGGTGGTGCGGCTCCATCGCTCGATGGTAGACAATGACTAGTATTAAAAGTCGAGAGTCCGAGAGAAGTAGCTCTCCAGATGGGCAACGCGGGTCGTATAGCTAATTAAAACTGAGAGACAAATAGCTCACTAGACAGAAACGGAAATCCTATATCTAATTGATCAATGCGCACTCATATCGTCGCCAGCACGATGGCTTGCAGGTGGACAACGTGAGGAAACCGTTAGCCATTAATCCTTGGCACTTTTACCTGCACTGAAACGACCAGGTGCAATTTAGATATTTTAAATGGCATTATATTATACCGAATTACAAAATGTCAAATTAACTCTAGAAACTCTTCCCGGATCTGACACGTAACTCTTCACAGATTAGATATAGTCTCATCGTTATAGACGGTCAATTAAGTGAAGCTATTAACAGAATGTCGATGACACCGCCCAGTCGTTGACCTGTCCACTTGTTTATCCAGTAACAGTAAAGTATCGATCGAATTTTGTTTCACGGCAACAATATAATGCAATGTGGAAAAAAAAGCTCATAACACTCTATTTGAATATTAATAGCATAATACGACATCCGGCTCTGTGAATTGGATCATTAATAGACATCCCATATAAAGTAGTAACCGATAAAATAATTTAAATAGCATTATTATTACTATTGAAATGTACAATTTCCACCTAAAAACATATCATATACTTAGCGGGACAGTCAACACACATAAATATGCAGTTTTACCAGAATCAATTACTGAAGGTATGAAATATCTATGTGTTTAATTGTCATATGGTAATTACTAACGAGAAATGTAATAAAACACAAAAATAAAGATGAAAGAGAAAAAGCTATCAGTTCGTAGCGTTTGATACAACCGATTCATTGTTTCGACAATTTTAAAAAAGATCATGATTTTGCAGTATAGTCTAGTATTGTTGTATATTGGGTTAATAAAAGAAACCGGCAACACCGGGTAATGCTTGAGAATACTCAAAGACAACAAATGGTTTTCGACTACATGAAGCATTATAGCTCCAACGGTCAGGAGCTAGCAAAATAATAAAATATTGAAGCATGAAGAGCATACGATTACTATTGCGGCTATTTTTAATATATATATATATATGTCGCTGGTATATACAAAATATAGAATGGAGAGTATCTACAGGGAAATACTGTATGATGATTGAACTCTCAAGTACCTCTAGAAAACTACCTGGCTATGAGATAAGGCTTTAAAAAGCGTGTTTCGATGATCAATTTCTGCAAAAATCAAAAACGTCCACATAAACTAAAGAGAAATAATGACTTAAAGATCACGCACAGCTCATTTCGCGTGACGATAAGTTGTTACCGAGTTGTCAACTCGACGGTAATTGACCGTAATGGAGAGTTACGGCGAGGCGCGGCGGAAGTAATGTTCCGTACATTGTTTTTGTTTATTCGCAACGAGACCGAAAACGCGACAATTGTCGACTTTGTTGTTAGCGATACTTCGTTGCATTCTCAAGTTTGTTCAATACCTAACCACAGTTGAACGTTTTAAAGTTGTCCATATATAAAAAACAGATTTGTGTCGTTTGTGTGTATTATACTGTATACAATGTCTATATCAATAATTTATTCAACAATAAATAAAAGCTCATTTACTCGTTATGAGGTAATTAAAAAGGCTACTATGTATGTATTTAGTGTATCGCCATCCACATCAACATGATAATTAACCCTTTATTGTTCCACGGTAATGATGTTCACGTGTCTTCATTCAGAATGGAATGGTTTAACATAGTCTGCCAAGATAGCCAAATGTGGATAGGTAGATTTTGCACGTCACAGAGAACATTATGGGGAACCTTTAAGATTAAATTATTTTCTTGCAATGTTTTAATTGCGTGAAGAAGATCATTTATGGTCATGTAGGTTACCTAATATGTTTTGCTTACTGGTTCTCATCTAATCTCCGACCATCAAGTTCAATCCTTTTCTTGTGTTCTCTTATTAAACTGGAACACGTCGTCAACTTATAATTTAAGAGGAAATCATTAATCGATATAATAATACGCGACTTGTCGGCGTCTTTCATCAAAATGCTTAAAAATGCAAAAACTATGCCCCACATAATGACGTCGGAATTTACAAATATTTATAGCAGTGATAGTCTAGTGATTAAGAATTCAGCCTCTCATTCCGGGGGTGTTAGGTTCAAATCCATGGCGCGCACCTGTTTACGAAAGTGCATTTTTAGTTTAAATATCACTTGCTAACGGCGAAAGAAAACATCGCAAGGAAACCTGCACACCTTAGAGTTAATATATTAAAAAAAAAAAATTCTACGGCGTGTAAAGTCTATCAACCCGCTAATAAATAATCGACCGATTATAATTCCACTGTTGGAATATGGGTCTCCTCTCATATTGAGAGGGTTAAGGCCATTGCTGCCACGCTGGCCAAGTGCGGGTTGGCGGACTTCACACACCTTAGAAAATATGTGTATATTACTAAATTTGTGTATAATACCTCTCAATGGATAGGTACTTAACAAAACAACAAACAGATGGCGCTAGTATCATAGTTGCAAACGTACGAAATGAGTCATACAATTTCTAATTGAAAATCTCCACTTTCTCCAATTAAAAATATAATATACGTACATACATTATAATATACATCTTGTATTATATACATTTAGCAACATGGTGGCGAAAGTCGCAACGTAGCAACAAAGACCAATATCGATTATAAATACAGATAAACTTTTAAAACCCAACGACATGGTTACGAGAGATATTTGCAGATAAAGAAAGCGAGCGCTGAACGGGCGCCATTGTTTTGTGGGCTCCGATACTACATAGTTTGATGAGGGCGATAAACTTGTCTAATGGGCGCTCAGCATAGCGTTCCGTTTGTCTACATCCCCAAACGGTTCGGTAGTTTAGTGTACATTCGAATTGCCATCGTAAAACGGAATTAAGCATGTATACAATTTATGAACCTTAAGACATAACGGAATGTCGTGCGCGTGGAACCACACACTGATAAAGTCCATTATATGTGGCTGATTTCCCCAAAAGTAACATGGTAGACTTCGTTTTCATTCGTGCAATATTCACTGTCTCCTCTACATTAGTCGCTGAACACCACATGATATTCCCAACAGCGAAAAGGAGAAATTAAATCCGGGAACACTGGGACAGGTTTAAATTGTGAGAGCGGGACAACGATACAACTTTTTTGATGGAATCTAAGCGAGTTAGGGCGAGACAAATCGATTAGAACGCAGCACGTGAAGTCATGAAATTGGATTGGAAAAAGAGATGGATATACAAGGGTTTCTTGGTACGAAGAAGATGGATGTGCGTGCGCTTTTAATGCATTCGGAAACGAGAAAGGTCATTGGCATGTACACAGAGAAAAAGTTAGATATATTTTAAAAGAAATCCCGCTACGAAGAATGGTTTTTGGTAGAAAGGTTTGGACTACATGATTGTTTTTAATTCTCTTTTAATTGCGGCCAGCAATTTGTCTCGAGAGACGGCCGCAATAGGAGCATTTCGTTATCTTAAGTTTCGCGATCTTCATTAGGCGCTCCAGGGAGAGGAGGGAACGGGACGAGAGGGAAACTGGCAATTAGGACGACGGGGAGCCAATCGCTGAGTTTATTGTCTTGACGTCAGGAAAGTTCACGAAATCTTAGCGGGAACCAATCTAGCAACACGAAACTATTCAATTTTGTGTGCGAGAAGTAATAAGATTGATTTCGGTTGCTACGTACTTCAGAACTTGAAATTGTGTTGGAAGCCTGCGTGCGATGTATGGTTGAGCACATTACGGTATAATATGAACAGTACATGCTGACTCTTTAATTGAACATTTCATTAAATATAATATGGTTGCTATATAAAACTTCATTATCTTTAATTGTAACTACTTCATACTGATACGTACATGTAGGTAAATATTTATTCCAATTTCAGTACTGTGAAAGTCTGTTACACAACAAACAGAGAGCTGGATTTACATGTTGACATTTGTATTAAAGGCTTTACGTACATACGAGTACATGTGACTGTAATCGGCTAAGAGTAAACATGCACGAGCAGGTCGGTATAATTATAAAACGCAATGTATTTTAAGATTTTAATATATACGAGTACCATATAGAGCAACCCTAGAAATTTAATATCACCGATTCATTGAGCCATGTAACGTGGCGTATCGGAGCGGAAATTAAATAGTGAACAGTATCCCCCAGCTAGTGAACTTAGGCCTCTTGATGTGCGAAGTGTGCATTCACATGGTGCAGTACTGCCAACGCCCTGTTTTTACATTATATAGTAACACCAGACCTCACTACCGCATAAAGTAAGGTGATTGTGGGAGAATAAATAAAGATATTAAAATATTCTGGTAATAGAACGTGTAAATCCTCACTTGACAATCGTGGCACACGATGGCCTTATCCATCTCATTCTTCGTGGCGATCCGTGTCCAATAGCGAAACCATAAGAAGATTTATGACGATAATAATGATGATAACTTGGAAATAGAAATATCGCTACATGAAATATACCTTTCTTGGATTAATCACAGGTAATTCTTGTGGTGAACGACTGTGGTTGGTTGTTGATGAAATTCACAGCTTCAACGACAGCGACGAGCAGCTTACTAGTGAGCTTAGTAAAATCTGAATTTGGACAGGTGGCCGATTTTAAGTCTTTGAGAGGTAAACCAGTTGAAGACATTAGATTAGAAATTTCCTCATGGTGATGATAGCTGAATCTATTTTACTCAGTACTCTGCCCACCATTAGGTAGTTTTGTTCTGTAATCGATCTTTACATTAATGTTTAAAACAATACTCACTCTTTATGAAACCTTGATAGAACCCTTGTATTGAAAAAACAAAATAGTTATGTACAGCTAATGGGGAACAACCATTTCAAAACATGGTTAAAGAATTAATAGTAGTTTGAAATCTTGAAAAAGTATATCTACTTATATCACACACTTTTACTTTACTACTTTATTTACTTACTTATTTAGTTTTTTCACCATCGCCAAAGGTTGACTGGTAGAGAATGCCATTAGGCATTAAGTCCGCCTTTTGTTAAACTAACCTAGACTGTTGTTGTTGTTGTAATAAAGAATAAATAAATAAATTATTTTATAGGAACAAAATTTTCAACTTATAAAACTGAGAAGTAGCATAACCGTTCAAAGCGAAAATTTTAAATGGTACACAGAATATTGTCGTTATAGCCCTTACAGTCAGCAAGGGGATACAACCCCAGAAGCACCCCTATTTAAACACTAGCCCGTGTATTCGAGTTTACCAGATCATGGGGTCAATTGTGTGGGGTGGCGGCTATCGATTGCAAAATTCATTTACTAATATTATCTGTAATAATATGTAATTAACCGCGTTTTCTATGCATTGATAAAAGTTACTGAGCCATTTTCTAACGATTTAATACGGTTCCGAGTAATTAGGTAATTTTAATTAACAGTCGCCTATGTTATGGGAAAGACAAACAAGTGCTTCCAAATAGAGGACCGGGCTGTCATTCGTCGGGAGTAAAAATGTGCCGCTACCCCCACATTAAAAACGGTGAAATGGGTATGCTATGTCCAAATAAACTAAACATCACATGGTGCGTGGGTTCATGAACGTCAATATTTTCGAATGGTTAATAATACTATCTTATCTTAATATGAGATTTTATTCAAATAAATTCAAAGTAAACCACTTATGACTTTACTCAGAAACTATTAAAAATCGTTGTTTTGTGAATTTACTATTGGCTTTGTCCGCAGTGTCTCACCCACAGTGAGAATGATAAATTCCAGCCACACCGGCGGACATGGATTTCTTTTTCATTATGACAAGTTTTTGATAAACTATTAGTTTGCACGCTACCGCACTTTGAACTTTTTTCACCCGAGTGTAACGAGAACTGTAATTTTTCTCTGCAACAAAAACTTTGTCAGATTAATACTATTTTATTATTTTCTTGTAAAATGAAATATAGGAACCGTGGGGCATGGACGTCAGACAGTCACTACGAGGCATTATGCCAGGAACGAAATGCGTTACCAAATGTTCATTTATACAAAGCTTTTTTTTTTCCAGTATTTATCATACAGCAATTGTCAGGTATTGTCAAATATTCGTCAACTCTATGAATCGACAATTAGACAGTGACATAACGTCACGTCTATATTTCCCCGAAAGGACACAAACTTTTCATCAGTTATTTTATACGTCCCATGGAAGGGTAAACCTAGCGCCATACATTATAAAACAATGACGAATGGAATGGAAATATGCTACTCGTAATGTAAATGTATATATGCTAACACGAAAGAACTAGGTTCTTCATAATAACAAATAACAAAGGCCTTATAAACTGTTGTATCAAAAATATCAGAATGTAAAAGAAAATTCTGTTTATGAACGATTATATTAAATTTTAAGTTTATATTTCTAAACTTCACCATTCGCAGGCTATTACGTGGCTCCGTCAGCGGAAACCGCAGCTCGGCGGCGTGTGCGGCCGTGCTCGGAATAAACTTAAAATTGTCGATTGCACCCAACGGTTGATTCGGACGGACATAAATTTGATAATAACAATAATAATTTCACGCTCCCACGTCCATGGCCGTATGTAATAAACGTATGATCAATGTTTATGCAGCATATATGTGTGGTTTATACATTAAATTTGCGCTTCAATAATTATATTTATCTTGATGTACATATATATACTTATTCACTGTAAGTCGAAGTGATGATCTACATACACATTATTTAAATGTTCGTGGACCTTTTGCATTTGGAGATCAGAAGCGAACTAGTTAAGCAGGCGATAAGTAGCGCTGGGTATGATGCAATCTTTGATAGATCGAAACACTTTCCCGAATCAGTACTAGGAAAATTCTTGTCAAACTTTCATGGTTCATAGGTAACGCAAACAATTTATAAGTTACCATATTTTTACTTACAATTTATAAGTTACCATATTTTTAATACATAATAAACGTTGTAAGTTAACGAGGAAATTAGATTTCCAAAATTCTTACGGATAAACTTGCGCTTACCTGACATCTACACCACCTAATAACAACAGCAGATTAAACTCCGCTGATAACTTAGCCATATGGATAAACTTAATCGGAGCAGTCGAAGGATGTGCTTCTCGAAGTCTTTCGACTCAGAATGATTGATAGTAATGTATGTAATGTAATGTAATTAATGTAATGTAATTAATGTAAGTAATGTAATGTAATTAAAAATCTTATGGAGCTACATTATTTGTACCTTTGTACAAGTTACTTTGTCGTAAACTTAGTTTCAACATCGTTCGATCCGTACTAAAATAAAAATTTACTCCATCATTTACAGCAAACAATTTCTATTTGATAAAGTTCTATTTAATGAAGCATCCATGAATTGTGTAATTTTCATTTATAACTTCTTTCATGACTGATGCACATCGATTGCATTAAAAATATGTATATATCAGCCGAAAATTTGCCGTAGGCCTATTGGCATTCCACAAATTTAAGTCTAAGTGGTGTCTGGAGATGATTTCGTCGGAAACACAAGCAACTTCGCCGAAGTCTCGTGTAAGACTGAGCGGCTAGTGTGAAGTGTGTGATTTTTACGCGCTCTATTAATAAACTGTAACTGCGCGAACGCTGCACGTCTTGGAACGGACGAAAATAGAGCTAAATGTAGTGTTGTCAGTCTTTAGATTTTAAGTTTATCGAGTTGCTGTTCTTCAAAATAGGGCATATATATTTCACATGGTTTTTTATGTTAGGATATTAGGAATATTATATGTACTGACTCATTGGATGAGTGGTTGCAAGCGTGACTACTGATCGAAATGTCTCGGGTTAGACCACGTGTCTTCCGGCCTCCCGCAATTTTCTGTCTTGAAATTTCTAGTGATGGTTCGGAGTCTGGATCTGTGCTCAGTACATGGCAATAGGATCACAACCTATTCCATAGTGAAGAGAACCGTAAACTTAACTAGTGAAACGTGGGAGAGTACTACAATCCTCTGCCTAGCTCTTGATTACAGTAGTGATGTTACGTTTAATACATTGTGTTAGGTGTTGAATTACATGAAAATGCAATTTAATTACGAAAGATATTTCAACGATTTTCAGTTGACGGCATAACTCATTACTGTTGTAGATTACATGTGTAAATTTTATCATTTATCCAGGGGTCAATTTCGAATACCGCAAAAAACGATGAGCTATTTATAATATGGTTTTAATTAACATTTGTTTGAGACAAAACTAATAACGATCGAAAAATCGATGTCGACATTTCGAAAAGCGCATCGCTAAATTTAAATTTATGTGGCAGTCTGCGTTGAGCGCGTCGTATGAACGGAGGTGTGTTCGGCCGACTTTAAACACGTGAGTATTTTATTACAGACGTACGATTTAATAATGAACGAGAAAAAGCTTGGCAAAGTTTCTTACATCGAAGCGATAACTGTTTAGACGTTTTATTCTCGTATACGTAACGACTTCATAAAATGTATAATATACGACCTAGAAATCTTCTGTGCGGTTTGTGGAAACCCGGAGGTGCGGAGCAGACATTACAACTATTCTTTATAAAGAACTAACACATTGTTATAATATACCTATAATTACAATATACTCATTTATAAATTATACTATCTATAATGGAAAATATACACATATATAGATAGGTTTAAGTACCAATAAGTACATAAAGGACCGCTTGACAGATCTATTGGCCGATGGCACTTACAACGAAACGATCCTACAGCTACATACACAGATGAAAAAGAAAATCTCGACATTAATCGATTAAAGTCATTATTAAGATTAGTAGAAGGGAAATGCAAATGAACAATGTCAACAGAAGCACGTACAGATGTGAAATATTGTGATATCACAAGTAATTTCCGTAATGTGTATATAAAAACGTTTTTTAACGGTATATTTCTCAACAATTCCGTGTTTATCGATAGCAATAATTCTATTACAACATTATTATGTTATCGGAAAAAAATTAAAATGATTATACAACGATAACTTATTAATTAACAATGTTTAATTAAGTAAATATTTCAGTTAATTAAAAGTTGTTTTATGATTCAACAAGTCTCAAGGGCTGCGTCGAAGTTCAAAGCCTTTATAAGTTTTGGAGAATACTGTAATTAATACGTATATAATAAATAACTCGATAGACGTCTCAATAGTTTTATCAACTTAATGAGTACCTACTTAGTAAAAAAATCTTATGTTCATTAAAAACGTATTCTTAATAAGTAACCTTTGTCATACAACCCGCCACCTTCTTTCCATAGAATTCTTCAAAATATTTGTAATTTTCTGCATCTGTGTGTCTGTGTATTGTATTTATCTAAGCAAATACACCGAAGTAAGATGTCTAAGATTGTGTTTTAAAGAAAATGATTCAGTGTTAATTTAATAAAGCGAGATTATGACGAATTATCGCGCTTGGTGGTCGTTGTGGCACTTGCATAAAATGAAAGCGAATATACCTACAAGACTTTTTATTAAATTCTCAGTCAAACATTTTTACTATTGGAGAGTTGAAATGGATTATTTCATATTCAAACGATTCAGCTTAATTGTTGAATATCTGCTGGTAAAACAAATTTCACACCGAGTGATTTTATTAAGAGAAAGCATTTGCTTGTATAATTAGGCACATACAGTGGGATATTATTCGGTACCGGAATTATATTAACGAGGGGAAGATCCCATCGTAAATTCATCTATCCATCAGTCAGCACCCCGGGCGCGGGTAAGGGCGGGTGACGTCATCCATTCGCTCCCATTGACAGGGTAGGTAATCGAGTCGGTGAATACTAAACTCCATTGTGTTCATTATTCGGTTACACGCCGAGTTTACAAGTTCGTTCAGTTTAACGGAGCAAAACGTCGTTCAACTTTGTCGTTTGTGAAGTTTCCAAATTCTCTTAATACAAAAGTTTTCTACAGCTCTCCTGTATAAAGGAAAGTACAGAAGCAACTAACATGATACACCAAGTATAACATATTATATATATAAAGAAGGGAAAAACCGTAAAATGTTTCGAGAAAAAGATTGTTCATACATTAGTAATATGATAAGTACGATTACTTTTGTTATCAGGAGAATCGAAAATGAGAGACGTGGACAGACCGACGAGGAATAGGGGACATAGCCAAATAGCCAATAAAAAAATTGTGTTAAGAAAAGAAAATATTGCGCAGAATATGCTTGTTGAGCTGAAGTATGGTATAGGAGTAACGGGAGTCGGGTTCGATTTCTCACGAATAGCTAGGTACTAAGGTGTCATAAATATATAGAAATAATAAAGCCTTTCTATTCCTTGCAAAATATTACACTAAACTAAACATACATTTACTTCTACACCACATTTAAAGACAAAAAAAATAATGCTACAAAACAAAACAAAATATATAATATAAAACATACACTTATATACACGTTGCTTAAGTGATATTTTTTATATCATAAATACTTATATACCGCCCTGTTATTATCATAACATATGACGGACAATTTTACGAAGAGTCCTACGTGCTGATAGCATGTCTTTTTATTATGTTGCTGGAAGACTAAACTGTTCTTATTAGCCTAAAAAGGACTTTCAAAAGGTGAAATACGATTGAGTCATATTATTTAAGCTGCGAGTGGCGCAAAGCTCAAGTTGAGCTTTTAATTTGTATGTTTATTATGATCATATCTCGTTGACATTAAGCCGGGTAACAAGATACATGGTGCAGTATGGACTGGTGGCAACACATTATCGCTATATATGGAGACTATTAAAACGTCTGGCCTAGACCAGGATCTTTATCGGGGATTAAAGGAAATTTATGCAACCTATTTACTGTAACATTATCGTGGGTAAAATGGTTTTATTTGTACAAGAAATTGAAAAGTTGCTCATTCCACTGCAAATTCAAAAACTATTTCATACAAGAGAGCTTGTACTGGGACACTATGGACTGACACTAACACTTGTGGTTTTATAGATATACTATAATGTCAAACGAGGCGATCAACTTAATACTGAGTTGTATACAATCGTTATAAAAATTGTGAAACTAATTATTCATCATTTATTTCGAAATCATGTATTTAACATAATTATTATTACTCTCCTTGAAAACCACAAATCGCAACCGGTTAATGCTGAAATTTACCGTCGATTTCTTTCGTCGTGACACAATTAAGTTAAGTAGCCGTTGATTAAAACGAGAGACGACGATACAGGTATAATTACTTCAAGTGCGAAGTGTGAGTCGTCGGGGCCAGTAAAAACGCGGAAACGAGGCATTGGCCGAGAGAAATTAATTACGACCGCCGAGATATGCCAGTTCTCGCACGTTCGTCTGAAAACTCTAAAGAATGCCTTCCACACTCGACAGGTTAATTAACCGGCGTGCCGGAAACGATTCGTTTCCGTCTCGTTAAATCCGATCCGAAAAAATCCAATAACGTACTTTTACGCTAATTCTTTAAATAACAGCGATGAGTGGTGCGACAGTTGAAATTCCACAAATTGCACATCCAGCTTGCATAGGAAAAAATTGTGACAAAATTAAAGTAGGTACATTTTGTTATGTGGTTTTTTGCGTTCTTGTCGAACGTAACTTGATCGTGTTGCTTGATTACAGCAAAATTAAAAATAGCCTACGTAAGCCCATAAATCTAAAAAATAACTACTTTTGATATTTTATTTGTAGATACAATTAGCATGTTTGAATATCTAACGTTCATTAGTCTCTCTTGCTAATAGACAAGTGGTTTCAAAAGTACATAATACAACTTGACACACAGCTTGTTTAGTATTATACTAATATATATTTTCTGTATTCAGTTAATGTTATGTTTGAATTACAAGACATTCGGACGCACGTGCGCTCCACCAAACAAATCACGGGCCGATTTGCGAACATTAGCGCCGGTGTAAATGTTGATTAATTAGTGTTTATGTAAATGTTTATTCGCTGGCAGTGTATGCTCAAATACTCAGTATAATTTACATTATATGGGCATATGTTAAACTTGAGTAAGTATAGGAATTGCAAAAATCTCGGAAAAACAGTTTAAATTTACATTGGTACCGACGTACATATTTGAACAGAGAAAAGCATAAAGCGAGGTTCAAAGGAAAATTCCGAGGCGGGGGAACGACGATTCTAACATTTTAAAACAATACCTCTCAATACAACAGCGGAGAGAAATCATAGAAAGTAACTTTGAGAGAGTTTCGTTGAAATCTTTATAACGAAGAGAACCAAAGCCAAAGTGACGACCCGCAAGTGACTATTCTTAAATAAACAAAAGCAAAGTTTATTTCACGAGCCGTGTCGCGAAATCAAATTTCATACTGTACAATTAAGTCATTTATATTTCCATCTCTTTGTTCGTCGAACATTGTAATTACCTGGAACGTTTGAGTGGATTCTTCACTGAACGAGGACGACGCGGTTTGTGCTTAGCAACGGCGAACACGGACATTGCGAACCACTTTTTATCACCCCACATAGTATACCTTACACACACACTGTTATATAGTCAGGACGCATATAATCCGTGGTATTGGACCGTAATTTTTAAAACCACAGATATCTACGAAGGGCAGGTTTAACGTTTTATGGGCTTGCCAATAACAATTTTTAATTTACAGTTGGGATATACCACGACCATGACACTAAAGATATAAATCAAATGCATATTTTTGCTACGTGCTAAAACTTGAAAAAAAGGTGAGAATCGTATGAGCTAAAATCAGAGGTTACGGGAAATATTTTAAACAGACAGATCTCTTTACGTGTAACATCCGACAATATAGACACAAGAAGAAATAATATTTCAGTATACGATTTAAGGATTTCAAATAAAATCAACGTGAATATTTATCACTATTTTATTAAATGACCGAGCTTTTTCTATTACGAGATTTGACACCAGCTCTATGTACCTATTACTCGTAAGTCTTGCAGAGCCAATATAAACAAACAAAACTCGTATTTTATAGAAAACCCAACAAAATACGTTTATGCTCACACAAAATCTATATTACTTTTACTCAAAACCTAAGTGTTACAATAAGAATTTTCATCATCATCATCAGCCTATCATAGTCCATTGCTGGACATAGGCCTCGCCAAAAGGGGGTTTTGGGGAGGCCTATGTCCAGCCTATCCCTATGTAAGAATTTTGACAAGCCCAAATTTAATGTACCACTCGTTCAAAACAGCCAAACGTTTACCGGAGAGAAAAATTGTACAACTCGCATTTGAAATGAAACAGCCGATGATACGTTTCGAAATAGGTCATTAAACTCCATCCGAACTCGAAAATGATCATCATGAGCACGTTAGACAATTGGAACGCAGGTCCACGCTTATCGATTATCTATTTTCGGATGGTGTCGGAATAAGCCGACAAGTACTCGTATACCATCGACGCGTTCGGCTTGACTAGAAGCGCTTGCAGGGTAATAGCATTTTTTATATTAAATTATATGTGCATTTTATTAAAACTTAGATATAAGCATGGCATTATTATTTATTGAGCAGTATATTATCCTGTTCGGAGTACAGAAAGGACATTGGAGTATATGATCATGAAGCTATATAAATATAATACAAACCGGCAACATTGTATGAGTTCCTGAGGTCAATGACTTATATATTTTTAATACTTAAAACAAAGGAGGTATAGATGTAGACGCGTAATAAAAAGGTGTATTTGGCACACCCCTTAGATGCTCGAGTACTGATAGGTGGCCAACAACACAAAAACATGGACGCGAGCAGCAAAGCGGAGAGTATTGTATTCAAATAGGGCTGGCTGCCATATTTCCAAATTTTCAAATTTTTACGGATGTGTGCAAACATTTCACTGGTTAGCTAAATGCGAATAAAAAAATTAATATTAATGATAATATTTATTCCTCATCAAGCTTTGGATAATGACGCTTTTAATAGGCAAGTTTATACTGTTTGAACATTTTTACAGTTGGCAACCCTATATTCAGAGAGCAATATAAGGTGCTTTGATTTCCGAGAACCAGCTCGCGTGAAGTGGAAAAAGATGTAGATTTCCTTAATGCATACGGCGTCGGTTATATTCGACGGAGTCCGTTTAAAATCTTGTGTACGCATAATAATTACATCAAATGTTTTATCAAATAAAATAATAATAATAATATCCGACCCATATTATTATTTTATTAAATGATGTAAAATAATACTGATAGTTACATCACCAATAATGATAAAATAAATAGCAGAAAAAAAAAACATTTTCTTTGCATAAATTCAAGTGGGATTTAAATTCAACTTAGAATTATTATTATTGCTTTGGTCGCTGTTTATCATTTGC
>DWMG01000749.1:0-17646 GCA_018244855.1 Elbella merops
ACCTATATTTTAGTCCGCCTATCTTTTTACCCTAATTCTCTCAGGTAGCAGCACTGATCTCGAAATGGTGTTTTGCTTTAAAGGTGATGTAATTGTGTCATAAAAATTTGCAGAGTTTAATGTGATCTAACTTTGTTATGAAAATATCGGTAGGATAGGGTTTATCCTATTTGAAATTATGTAAATCGTTCGTCAATTTAATATTTCATGGTCTAAAGGCTATTTTGTAAACATTTATAGTGAAACATTTATTCAATTCTGCGCATTTACGGTCTAGGTTATAAATATTTAAGCACATTCAATTGCTTTATTTATCAAATGAACCTTCGTCATGAATGTTCAATGTTAACTTTTTTATTTTCCATATTAACATGATTCAATATACGGTTTATATTATTACTAACAGATAGAAATATAACTCCAGAAAATAATTTGTTTTCTGTAGAGAACGTTAGCTCGTCGTTTAAAAAGTTGCGCAATGGCTTTTCTAAACAACAATTTTTTTTTGCAAACAACGACTTGTTCGTAAAACGATATGATATAGGAAAATAACGATGATATTATACCACAATGGCGCGAACAACGAAATAATAATAGTAGCACTTTCGCAAACGGTGATAGGCATTACGCTCACTCCACGTCCACCGACCGGCGCGGGGGCAGCTCGCTGTTACAAGTTTACTGGGAACCGGAAATGAGTTCGGGGCTTCGTCCAATTTGAACTGAAACTTCGCGAAGAAGTTATATTCGCAGAGAGCTTTGTCCGCGCGCTGAGTGGTAGCGTTTGAAGCAATTTAACGCTTTCCTGCGCCTGCTACCTTGTCGCGCTAAGTGGCTATTAAATCGGAAAAAACGTAGGGCTTAGAAAGTATCAATTTAATCCTTGAAGTTAAATAGTTATTTATATCTTCCTATCGACGTATCTTACGTATTCATGGCCCTCCAAATGTACGAGCGCCATTGATCTGGTTTTGGGGTCACATAAAACGAAATAGGTACTTTTTTATGAGAATACTCGTATAAATTTACTGTTAGCACACATATTAATGTGTAAATTAGCTTCTGAAGCAAACAATACAGTTTTATTGTATATCGCGAAAAATAAAATACATATAATACCAATACAAACGCCAAAATACTCGTTAATTATTGATGACGTAACAAGTTCGCAAGACATTCGGGGAAATAAATATAAAGGTTATAAGTATCACATTTTTTTATCTTCATGACTGTATTTCCCGAAGAGGTATGGAACAGAGAGTACTCACTATGCGCAGTATAGGAATGGGAATCACTATAGGGAGGCTCACTATGGAATAGGGAGTGAGACTCACCGTGTTCAAATCCAGACACCGAGTTACTAACTAAAGAAACGTGGGAGTCTGCTACAATTCTCTGTCTGTCTCTTCGGGGAGATACAGGCGTGATGTTACGGATATTTGTAATTATTAATAAGTAATTACGCCATGTCTCATTGAGTCCTTAATATTTGTTTATTTTCTTATACTTCGGCCATGCCATTAAAACTTAAATGTCATATAAAATAGAAGTCTACAATTTCATTATATAGTTATCATTATATTGAGTGTGACGCTGCGGTCGGCTCTCGACTGTGAGCCATCCCATACAGTTAGTGTCAGCTGCCAAAGTTCCCAACTTACATTTTGGAGACATGGAATAACTTTTAATTAGTTTTTATCTCATCATCGTCAACAATCCAGGTGCAAAGAGCAATTCAAAACAGGTTTTCATACCCAATTACTTGTGAAAATATCAAATAATCAGTTAATTTCAATATTTTATCTATATATTATATCTTCATCATCGTCAGCCTCTAGATGTCCATTGCTGGACATAGGCCTCCCCTAATCGGTGCCACTCCGTTCGGTCCTGGGCCTTCCGAAACTAGCAGCTTCCCGCTGTCTTCTTCAGGTCGTCAGACCATCTGGTAGGAGGGCGACCTATCTACGACCTACCTATTAATCGAGCATTATTTGTATGTATATTCGTAGCGTTGCGTTTTCAAATACGACTCCGACAATTTCAATAAAATACACAATATAAGGTTCACCTGGCAGGGTTTAATGTCTTGGAAAAATAGATTTCGCAAGTTTCACGCAATAAAAACAAACATTGGATCAGAAATTTCGTCTCCTCCGCGTTAAGCGGGTTTGCCAGCAGAGCTGAAAAAAATTAAGATAAAAAGACACCTATCGGAAACTCTTATATTATAAAAAAAAACCATTTTACGTTTATTTTTGTCCGTGACTAAAATAAATAATGAAACCAATGCACAAATAAGAGTTAATGTGGGAACTTATGCCTTAATTGTGGAGAAATTAAGTGGCCCGGGTACTTCATATGAATCATATTAGTAATTAAGGAGGCAATTGTTTTGTGTGAATATGTACGGACATTACGCAGTTTGTCGCTTATCTGGACTTCTCCATAACTTTGATATACTTAATATAACAATATGCCTGTATTTCCACGAAAGGGTAGGTGGAGGTGTGTAGTACACTTCTACGTTTCACCAATTACGTTGTAAATCACTCATGGAATAGACGGTGAGCTTGTTGCCATACATCAGACACAAATTCAGATTCTGAACAATAACAAGGAATTTCACGCTAGAATAAACCAATAATACGCGACCCGAAGATCGAACCTAGGATCTCTAGATCAGCGGTCGCACTAGTACCAACTCGACTAACGGGGCAGTGAAGCTGATATGGCTAAATTATGTATAAATTATGTATGTCTTCAATAATCACCACCATAAGGTAGATTTACTGGGCGCTGAGCCCTACACACAACCGGGGGACGCGAAGCTGCTGAAATTGGTTCGACTAAGTTTTAATCAGATTTCTTCCTTTACGATTATGTAAGGAGTAAAGTTCACCGATAATAATTGTGACTGGCAGCTTAACGTGCCATCTTGGCGAGCAAAATGTTGCAAAGATATAAACGATCGCTACGTCACCCATTCAGCAGCTGTCTGCGCCCAGCGGTGCGTTAATTTATATATCGCATGCGTTCTGCCACCACGACGCGGCGGCTTACCGAGCGCTGTAGATATAATGCCTGTGTATTAGGAACGAAGGATTTTTCCTCGTACGAAGAAAACTTTATTTTTCCAAAGCGAAGACGTCAAACGAAAAAAGTTTTAATTGCGCCTGTTTTCGACAAACATCTCAAAGAAATGCCTACAGTATCTTTAAGCAAGCAAGAACTTGTAAATGGCTGTCAGTGAAATGAAACACGTTACAAACTGCTTAAACAAAAGTCATATTGTTTGTTTCATTTATTGCCTAATTGGTACTTGGAACAGTTTTCACTTTTCCTCCTTCATTTCTTCTGTAGCGTTACGTTGTATAGCTTTTTGTAGTATATTTTGATGTGAAGATCATTATCATCATCATCAGCCTCTAGACGTCCATTGCTGCACATATGCCTGCTCTAATCAGCGTCAATCCTTCCGGAGCTTTTCGAATTCAGCAGCATCCCACATTCTTTAGGTCGTCCGACCTGGTATGGGCCTGGCCTGTACTAGTACCAGGCCTGGCCAAGCCTGTATGAGGCCCACAGTAAAGGATCACGTCTCGCCACTGTATATCATTAGTGGTAAAATACATTGTTCGAATATTTTGGACTTCAGGCACAATGGGCAGGCCACATCGCTCGAAGAAATGTCATCGAATGGCGGCCACGTCTGTGGAACATGGGTGCTCTATCAGAATGAGAGAGGTAAGAGGATAGTCTGTCACGCTGGCTAACCACAGTTTGGCAGACTTCACAGACCCTTTCTTCTGTAAACTTTAAGGTGTGCAAGTTTCAACACGATGTTTTTTTTATCGTCAGAAGTCATGTTTATTCTAAAGGGCACATAAGCTTATAAAAATAAAGGTTCATGCCAGGATTAAACACCTTAGACCGCCAGAGAGGGCGGCTGCGATCCGAACAGCTATATTATGAACATATTGTGTCGTCTTAGCGTAGTTATTTTCAGTGAACAGCTTCAGCGCAGATCCCATTCCGTTTATCGGTTTGCTGAGTCTGTACTGTTCATTTCAGACTCCTTAATACTCTAGCCAATTTTTATACTACCTATTCTTTTTTATTTACTTTTGTTTTCCAATTTAATAAATTCGGCTGCCATTGCTTCGTTAGATATCATGTTCAGAATAAAACCGAAAGACTATGTTTAATTACTACAAAGGTGTATAGTTATGTTATTTTACACTGTAAGTACACTGTTGTACACGTTGAGTCTACAGAATTTCTCTTGCAAAAAATATGCAATATGAACAAAGGTTCATATAATTACATGAATAAAAGTCACCCAAATGCTTTTATTTTCTATAAGGACGAGGGCAAAAAATCAAAATACGTAACTTAAAAATTCAGTAACAACAAAATTTGAGTACGCAAAAGTCAGTCCCGAGCCTCATTATTGAACGAGTGTTATTGAAATATCTCGCTCTAAATTGTTGACTCCGGCGTTTAAAAATCACGTTTTATTCCTTTTTAAAGTTGTTCGTACCTTTCAATTCTCACAAGTTGAAATGGTATTGAAGTCCTCGGCGTTACTTATACCTAATTTCTAGTTAAGATTTTTTTTTCTCCTACTTTAACTTTCTAAGCCTGCCTCGTTGGCCGAGTGGTTGCAAGCGCGACTGCCGACCGGGGGGTACTGGGTTCAAATCCCTGGCCTGATGCTATTGGATTTTTCTAATTTAGAATTTCTAGTAGTGACTCATGGTCTCGATATCTTCCCGGTGTATAGTAATAGGCTCACCACCTATTCCATGGGACTTAAACGTATATAACTGATGAAATGTGGAAGTGTATTAAACTTCTCTACCTACCCCTTCGGGGATTACAGGCGTGATGTTAGGTTTTTTTACTGTAACTTTCTATTTGTACTATTACTTTGAAAATTTTTCCTTGCAAAATTGTCGTTATAAATTTTTGTAAATTTGAAATTGTGCTCGATCAGGGGTAGAAGTGTAGCTCAATTAGTTTAGCTGTTATACATTTAAGGCCAGAATCACTAGTGCGAACATTGGTGAGAACTGAATAGCAGAATATTTCTGACAACGATAAAGGTGTCTAGGATTCCGTCAGACATTTATGCGGCGTTTACGCACATTTGCTACTCGTACATATACGGCGTGTTATTTTCTTCTCCTACTGCAACTGTGCTGCGTCAACTGATACGTTTTCTTCCTCTCTGCCTCTTGGAGGCAGTGCCTAAGTTCAGCAGTCATTCAGGACGAGATTGTTGGGGACGGCTAAGGTCGAATAATCAAGTATTTTTTACCAAGGCAACACTTGTTAAAGTGGCAAACAAAGTTAAAATTCGTTTTCTAATTAACTTTATTTGTTGTCCTTAGTTACCTTAAAATTTAAAAGTATGTTTCTTTTACTCTTACCGTCGTCTCATTTAAGTTTAAAATCCATATGTAATCTTGAGAAAAAAGTAAAAATACTGGATTTGAAAATCACACAGAACTTTTGAATATTTGCCTTTTTACACATATACATACATATACATATATATATATCTTCGCGCCAAGTTCCTTTTTGTTTTTTACATTATGCTAAATTTGCCAGTGTGCTTTTATATACAAATTACATATTAAGGCCAGTTCTGTATAATTTCTTAGTTCTAGCTGAGTGCGTGACCAGCAATGGTCTGCACAATTGGTTCGAGCGCGCCACAGTCAGTTTGGTTGCTATGAGCACTTATATCGTTTCGAATGTTTTAAGTACAAATAGTTTATAATATAACTGAATATCGTGCATACGGTTTAACTTATGACAAAGTTTGAATATACAGCTGAATTGCTTGCTACCACGCACTGAGCTACGATCATTATTTAAAACAGAAAACAACGGAATTGTAAAATGTTTGTTTCAACGGTGGGTAAACTTTGGCGATTAACTGGCAGTTTGTGTTTAACCCACCAACAGTTAGTCGAATAATTAACTAGTTTCATGTTGAATTTTATACGAGTACGTCCGTTTCGGGCAGTATGTGTTCCGTACACCCGCTGCTGTTTGTCGGATTATTTATTGAAACATTTTCTTGTTTAATCACACAACAGTTGTTATGTGCTGTATAAAACTTTCATGCAGTAACATAATCTATACAAGTAAACTACTACTTCTTCGTAACCCCAAAGCTAAGTTTCAGCTAGTAGATGTATGAAGATGTAATTTAAATACAAGCATGAGCTAAGGAGCAATTTGTTGCGGCAAAGCAGCCTGTATTAGAAAATCGTTTACAAAAAATCCCACAGAAACGGAAAATAATAAATTATGTTAAGAGTATGTATATATTTTACTCAATTCGTTCGAATACAGTAATAAAGTTTTTATGCACACAAATACACGTTTTTTCCGGGAAGTTATTGGCCTGTTATTTGCACTCCTTCTGACAAGGGAGATTAAACAACCGCGGCCGAGTATGTTTATGCATAACATCGAACATTTACCCAAATTCATTGTACCACATTATAAATAAATTGTTATATTTGCTTTTAACAGAATTTTTTAAAATATGGAAATAAAGGGTTACTTACAAATCGGATAGAGCGCCAATTCTCTAAGTCTAGTATTTAACGTGTCAGTCCTTCGACTAGTAAGCTCCATTGTAAAATCTCAGGTTTGAAAAGTTTCGTGCGTGCGAGTGTCTTTGCACGTTCGTTCGTGTGCGTGTATGTACCAACGCCGCCTTTTCCAACATGGTTTATGCTCTTAAGAACCAATTTGGTACCAATCCATTTCCCATGCTTATCATTCATTTATATTATCCTTTGTTTATTTCATAATTACATTACTGGACAACGATTAAAGCCATAGCTTGTCATGTTGGTCATGCGGAACTTTCAGGCTCGCTGTTTTCCTCGAGATGTTTTTCTTTAGCGTTAAAGCTATTAATGTACAATTCTTCAAAAAGCATAAGGCAATTAAGGTTAGAAATGCGTGCTCGGGGTTTGGGTTTTCATCAGGCTATTAATTCTTGACCTGGCCCGACCATTATCGTTAAAGTTAACGCAATGAATCACTGTTCCATGTAGTATCATAGCTCATTGACCAGCATCGGGTAGTCGACAGCAAGCAATTTTAATAGTAGTTATTTAATTGCGTTTTGGGAAAAACGTTTACACTCTATGAACAATTGTTGACTGCATCGCTGACTTTATTCACGTTTATTTCGTGATTGTTCGTTCTGCGGTTATTTATTAATTTACTTCAATAAATTAATAATCAATAATAATAGCTACGTAATTAAGCCCGACAGTGTACGGTATTCAACGTTACATTCACTATGTTAATCTCTTAAGCCCGTTCAATTTAAAGGATTACGGTTCAGCTTTTCTGTGCCTATTAAAATAAATGGTTTTACGTAATGTCGCACTATTGCCAGTTAGCATTGTTCTATTGGTTTCTTCTGAAGCTATTATGTCATTAGTCTCACTTGAACTTATAACTCCAGTATAAATAATGTTATTACATTGTTAATGATGTTTCTTTACTTCATCACATAAAATATAACGTACATGTTAATTTTAAAAGGAATTGTTTATTATTGTATAAAAGTTAGTATAAAACTAGTTACGCACTTGTCAAATCGTCACGTAAATTTTTGAGCCTATAATATCAAGAAATATCTACGTTTTAGCGACGTGTTCTTCAGCCAAAATCATATTTATACACTGATAGTTTCTGTTAGGAATGTATGCGGAAGCTAGAGGATGCGTTATCGTATAAGGGTTTTGTTTTTCCATTATAATTATGTACGGAAGCTTAAGCAGTGTGCCGTTAGGACCTCACAAATTTTTGTCGAAATATATGTATATTATTATTGCTCGAGCAATTATTTCCATTTTAATAGAAGAAACAATGGATGCTTACTTGCTCATTATATTAATTGCTGATGTTATCATCAACTCTATCGTTCAACTGCTGGGTGCCAGTCTCCTCTCAGAATTAGACTTTCACACGTTTTATAAAACGTTATAGAGAATTCTCAGATGCGTAGATTTAATTTTAAAAAGCATTTTTTTTTGTAATGGACTAGGCTGTCACTGGTTTTAAATTAATTACCGATGGCGACCTTTGTTATATCACATGGGTATAGCTGGTATTGGTGTGCCGGATCAAACCTGCCAGCAATGACGTGGCCAGTATTAGCACTCGCTGTGGCAAAATCTGACGTGTGGCCTTTCGAGTGAAGTGGTCACGCCTTCGCGCAAAAATTTCAGAGGAGCGCAACTTTGCATATTTAGTATCACTATACGAAAAGGCGAATAAAAGCAAACATTTTTAACGTTCCTAGTTGCACAACTCATAATACTCGTATTAATCCATTAGGTCACAAAGTAAATATCTATGCTGTATTTTGATGCTACGAAATCTAAGCGTAAGCGATTGTCTCACACTCTTCACTATTCGTGCTGTACTCTTAAATAAGGAATATATCAGAAACTCATCAGGAAAAAGCAGCAAATAAGGAAAATCTACTAAAGAGAAGGAAATTGAAAAAGTCGATTTGATATTGTTGCAGAATACAAATTGAAGGCTAAACTGGCCTCATGGATTCGCTTTCATCGTCCGCTGAGAGGTTTCCTAATTAATTATGTATTTTGCGAGCAGGTACTGAAATCTCATTTCCCCTAAATCAATTGAAAATAGAGCCCTTAATAACAAAATAAACTTTCCAATTGTTCATTACGCCTTATTGAGGAATCAATTTCGCCGAATTAGGAAAGTATGTACCAATCGAGGTTAGATTTAAAAACAATTTTATTATTAATTTTCACGGCTCATATTTTTCAAAACAACAACGCACATATTAAAGAATAATATGTTAAATAATTGAGGGAGAGTTACTGGTACATTGCTAGTTTCAAAGGGCTTTTTCAATAGCTATTTTATATGAAGCTAGTAGCAAGTAGCATATGAGCTGTCGGCAGGGATAAGACACAAAGAGCTGATGTGTGGCGACGTCCACAAGACTGTCGCAGAGTTATGGCTTAGTGGTAGAAATAGATGTGGTGGGCGGTACAGCGGTGGTATGTACAATAATCTGTTATTTATGTTCATCGACGTATTCGTTTAGCAACACGATAATGTTTATGACATTCGGCGTCCTCATAAACTTACATCGTTAAATTTCGTCTATGGAAGAAAGAATATTATGAAATGTATTATGCAATAAATATAGATGCAATAAATCGTAGGAACGATGCATCTACTAAGATAAATAGGAGAGCTCGGTACACGCCGGAGTTACAGCAGGATATGACGGCATGACGCGCCGCGGGCAGGCGGCGGCACGTACAGCGGTTCTCAAACTTGAGTCGTTTGCATTTTGCATTATTTATTATATACATTTATTATTCTACTTACTTTTGGAAATTATCTTTGCTTATTTTACTCAAATGTATTTTAAATAAATATATATATATATAAATAAACCGCTCTTATTCATTAACATAATCATCAACCTTTTTTGGACATACACCTCTCCATTAGCGTGTTAGTTCTATCTTGAGTTCTTTGTTCCCAACTGCTGTCAGCTAGTTCGAGTATGTGATCACTCCAGCCAGCTGGAGAACGTCCTAAGCTACGGTTGCATTCATTGTATCAAATATACATATTTTTAATAAAAATACCTGTATATTATATCGAATTATCATCCTTAACCCTTCTTATTTTGAGAGGAGACCCGCGTCCAACAGCGGAACGATATAAGAACTGACAGTTCTACTGAAGGCGTTGCTTATTAAAATTCCTTTTAGATATTACAATATTTTACAATGGTTAAGACATCTGAGTAATACTGAAATGTTTCAGGACGCTCACATCAGATACTTCAGGAGCGGATGCCATTTTTATGTTTATTGAACTGAGTCAGCACTCAAGTAACATTTGGATGTTTTTGTGCAATAAGCATAAATGTCATGTTGATTCACAACGTTAGTAAAATTCCCGCTGCAATATGTAAATGAAACACCTGGCCCAGGTGCATTCTGTTATTGACGGTCAATAAGTACATATAAAAGAGAAGTGCATTTCCAATGCAAAATATTTATATGAGAAAATGTTGTATACAATATATGAAAAAACTAAACGTTATGCATGTAATCCCTGAAGAGGTAGACAAAAGAGTGTAATGGAGTAGAGTGTATATACTTCCATGTTCCACCATCGAATAGAAGAAGGTATGCCTATTGCCATACACTAGGCGTAAATCCAGACCTCGAGCCACTAACAGGAATTTAAAATTCGAAAAATAAAATAATGTTCGACTCGGGAATTGAAACCATTTAAAACACACAATAATTGTCAGCGGTGGACTAATTTTTACATGCTTTATATTAGCTTCACCTGTTATGATTTTATTACAATTCGTATTGAAATTGGGCAAAAAATATTTTATAAAACTTTGCACAATATTATTATTAAGTAAGTAACTAAATGTCAGGAGGTAGTTTTTTGTCTTTCTTTTGCGTTCTCTAAAGAAATCCGTTTCGTAGCGGTGGAAAGAAATGTGTAGATGCGCACAGCGCGCCCCGCAGGCCGCTGCGCGCGACGGCAACGGGGAAGCTTGTAAGCACACGCCCGCTAGGCAGCCATGCATGGCTCGCTCCACCTGCGCCCTAATTTTCGTCTCACTTTCGTATTCATGCAATGAGATTGAAGTTGCACCTTATCATATCATGTTTGTGGTTATTTATACAGATCCACGTGAAAGTGGATTTATTTGTATGTGTGGGATTTAAATCTTAGACAGTGTTTGCCCTGAAACAAAATAAATATTTTTTAAAAGTTTTGGAGTCTGTTGTCTTGAAGCGGTGAAAAAGCGTATTCATAACGACGTTTAGTGTAGCGGCTATTGAACACTAAATTTTCTTTTCTTTGAAATCTGTCCAACACGTAAAATGTTAATTCTACGCTGTAACAATAATAATTCATTCCGACGTTTATACTGGCGCAGGCGGAATGGTGAAAGATAAGCTCTAAAATATAAAATACAAGGCAATTGGATATGCACAGAGTAGGTCAGGGAAAGGGCGGCCGAGAGTTGACATTGAAACATAAATATCGAATTCTTTGTATACAATTACGTTTAAAATATGGTTTCACCGTCCTCGATAATACACTTAAATTATGTTTCATACAGGACTGACACTGTCTGTAATTAAAATATTTGATATATTGTCTTGATATAATACTCACATCCTGGGTGTAAAGTGTAGGAAGTAGCAATGGGTAGGTACTTAGCTGGCATATCGCCTACACACTCCTCATAGAAAACAGATAATTGTTTCTATTAGTATTTCTTAGTCCACCTTTTGTAACCAATATAAAAAGTCCATACATTAAGGTTTGTTATCATTTAATGATAGGTTAACGCTCGGTCGTGATCCCTTCTGACGAGGAGCGAAAATGCGCCCTAACACGGACCACACGAGCTTAGAAGAAACCTTTTAGTCTTATCTTGAAGAGCCCTAAGTTGTAATTGTCGGGAAACTAGAACGACGGTCCGACGTTCCTCTCCTAATGCGTAATCCTTAACTTCATTTGCATAAAATTTAAAGTGTACTAATTTTAGATAAATGATATAAAACGGGCCTTGTAAACGAGTCTCATAAAACACGATTCAAGGTAGGTCAAGTATCATATCGTGTTCAATAATCATGGCATATGGGTACTACTGTTATTGTGTTTATAACATATATTGTAAGCTATAACATAAAAGTTCTTCAACTTAGAGAGCACTTGTGTGGCCACGGGATATTTAAAAAACATTTTATTGAAATATTTATTGAACGACAGCGGCAATAAAATGAAAGTAGAGTTCGTAGTGGACGTTATTGAACTGAAGAACAAATACTGAATACAAGGAAAATTCTAAAATATTGTTCTTGACAAATCATATAGGATACAGTGTACAGAACAGGGAACCAAATTGATACTAATGTTTCAATATACATATGTACATACATAAGGTCGCGTATACATATGAGACGGTTCTCCTTGGCGGACATGTCATTGCCGATCGACGGTTGTCGGTACAGTAACCCAAATAAAACGTATCTAATTTACAATTGAACACGGCCGAAACACGCTATAATGTATCATGTGAATTTGTTATCACGCATGATATCTACGAATGTAATTGGCTCCTACTTGAGTTTCACTTTGTCATTTGTTTTAATAAATGAGTGATAACGCGGTTAGCTGATTGCTTGAGCCCTGATGAAGGCCGAGCGAATTAGCATGATTGCAATAACAACTTTTCCTCCGTTCGAATTTGACGAGACTAATTTAATGGAAATATAGAAATTTTAAAATACTACTCCTGGTTCTATAATTATATGCTGCAAACGTTATTTTTGGGACGAGTTACAGAGTTTGTGAATTACAAAGATAAATCATTATTTTCTTTCCGACCCTTTTATCATTCCATTGTTGAAACACGGTTCATAAATAAATAGATAAATCATAGTAACAGTAAAACAAAATGATTTACGCATCAATAAAATACCGTAATTTAAAATAATTTGGTTAATGTGTTATTGGATGGAAAATTAAAAAGTTAGAGCTCTTTCCAGTAATTAACTTTAAAAGTGAGCTGATTTAGAGGGCAAACAGAGCGTTGATGGAGGAAAAAATTTTCGTGAAGTTTATAGGTGACATTCTAAATACTTTTTACTTATTTATCGGAGGAGAAATCACGTATTCGATAACCGTTTTTCATATCATCCAATATCGACAGCGCGCAGCTCGCGGTTATAAATCGGTCGTAAGGCAAATCTCTTTTAACATTAACAACAACATGAGTCATGTTGCTCGAGTTTACGATGGAAAACAAAAATCATTTTTGAATTACTTTACTTTTAAAAGCTTTTGGAAGAATGCTGATCCAGTCGACGCACGTCACATATCGCGCCCGGGATTTGCGTCAATTTGACTGAAATTTTAAGATGAATAATGCGAGTATTGACTCTAGCTATTAATTTAAGTGCTGTTTTGTTTGTTTCTGTTGCGATTTAATCACTCCAATACGTTACTAAAAATTTTAACGCAGCTAATGTTAAACCCGTTTCATTAGATCCAAAGGCGCTGCTGTGTAAAATATATTTTATCCTCGTATCAAAGACGTTTACGGTCGCACAAAACGTGTCGTAAATGTATACGTAATAGTTAACTAACTTTATAGCACATTCTACTTATTTACGATTATTATCGCTCATTTAAAACACGCATGTTTGTAAATTCAAAAATAAAATAACGTACACTTTAAAAAATCGTTTATTTTCTTAATGTTATAAAAGCCTGTCCTTTGTGAAAATCGTATCTGCCTCTATGTGAAGTAGTACTACATTCCGAGAAGTACGGGCGGGTGATCGAAATTTCACGGAAGAGTAAAACCACATGGTTCCGTTCAGCAGCGTGCTGTTCTCATTACGACGACCTCAAATTTAGCGACCGGTCGCAATCTCTTGGCTTCCGTAGCGATGTTAGCTCTACATGTGCATTGTACCGATATCGACAGTACAATGCTGAATATTTAGAAGAATTGTTCAAAATGATATCATCACTCCATTGCATTATACATCGAACGAGAAAGATTTAGCCGCACTATGTGGACGGTGAGCAGTTCTCGAAGCTCGACTTTTAGTTCAGCGTTCCATGTTCTTTTGATATATTTTGCTATAACGTAAAGTTCTTAAAATGTAACGATAAAAGACTCCTTCAAGGCGGGCATTAAGACTGTGTGAGTGACGCAATCACAGGTGAGTCAAGTGCCGTTATACGTGCCACTATTTTATTAGTAACAGTTTGTTACCTTTTAACTATTGGGCATGGGACTCCTCTCAGAGGAAGGTTTAAGACCAAAGTGTACAATGCTGGCTAAATGTGGATTGGCATAGAGAACATTATCAGAAATAATACTTCAAATTTAGAGGCACATTTTTGTATAGAGGTAACGCCACAGATATCGTAAGCACTAAACTTTGTGATCCGCTTCTACGAACATTCGACGCCTAACACTGAAGTTGGCTATACCAGTTTTATAGGTTATTCAGAGTGAAGAAATTTTCTTTTTGGGTATAGACAAATATTTGTAATTTCTGTATGAAAAAAATCCAAGTTTAACACGGGAGCAATATACATACAAAAATGTAAGAACTTCCGAATTGCAATTTTACTAAGTGGTAGGGAGTCTTGCTCAACTTTTTGTCTTAATTCCAAAGTAAGCTTGGTGTAACAGAGCTTATCTGTAAGGTTTGTTATGGCTATAGAAAGATAATTCGCTTACACAAGCGCATACCGCTGTACATTTTGAAGCGGCTAATTAAAATACACGTCAGATAGTTAAAATAGGAACCCCTTGTACATGTAGATATCAATACAAGCAAAGCACAACGTTATTATTTTGAATAATGTCGACGTTACATGAAATGGTATCGTTAGAAATATAATGCGAGATTGAATTTTCAAAATGATAAAATTCTCCTTCAATTACTGGGTTCTTGGATGTACGAGTATATTCGTGTTCAATGTTTTCTTTACATCGTAGTTTCATATATTATTATCGCGTCGCACTGTCACCAGGCACACTGCACGACTATTATTGTTGGTACTGAACAGTTAACAGATGCTCTTGTGATAACAATTAAATAAGTAAATTAATGATAATGGTCTGTTTTAAGCCGGACGCTGTTTTCAAATTCTGAGTTATAGTGTATTTTGTCTTATTCTTAACACAATAAATTTTGGATTACGACTGCCTTATCCAGTCCACAAACAATGCGCTTGCTGGCAATTATAACGTTGTCGTTTGAGCTGGTACAATTGTAAGGAAAATCGAAAGTTGCCCATGCGCTATGATATTAATATTTATGTATTATTTCCACGGTTAAGGCTCGCTATTAAATTAATTTCAATATATTAAAATATTATTTATACATATAGTTCAATATATTAAAGCAAGACAAAGAATACTTTGAATACAATTTTCAGTAAATAAGATACAATTGTTTAATACTAAAGAGTCGTGAATTGCTAACAAATGCTGGACGTCGGGTTGACACTTATCCTTCGAACTTCCCTAACTACAGCAACAGCTGGCCAAGTGTTTCGGCGTGGTTATGTCATTTGCGTCATCCGAATAAACTTACCCTGCTCGTCAATTTGTTTTATGGAGGTAGCGGCCATCGATCACCGCGGAGACGACCGCAACTATTAATATTGCAGAACAGGAAAGTGGGCTTTATTATGTGCGATTAGGTTATCGATGCAACATTAGTTCGGAACATAGATTTATGGGAAGACAACACAGACACTGTGATT
This sequence comes from Elbella merops, assembly GCA_018244855.1. Classification (NCBI taxonomy): domain Eukaryota; kingdom Metazoa; phylum Arthropoda; class Insecta; order Lepidoptera; family Hesperiidae; genus Elbella; species Elbella merops. Next base: position 15,379 of record DWMG01000749.1, read on the forward strand.
TTTATTCTGTATAGTTAATTTTCAGCCAGGTAGAGTGATGATATATGCAAAATGGCTCATAGTGGTTGGATATGAAGAGGTGAGTAACGACCTCAGTGGCGTGCTACTGGGGAGATCTATATCCGGTGGTACACGGGTTCGGACTGATGATAATGATTATGATAGTTAATCTTGAGCTCAAATTAGTGCATCTATTTTTAATTAATAGCCGTTGTATAGACGGGCCGTATGTGGCTGATTCCAACATAGCATTAACTGTGGTGCTTGTCATCTACGTCGTCTTGACGCAATATTGCATGTAGTGATGTATGCTAGCTACGAACAATGCAGCGAAATATACCGCGGCGGTATATACCGCCTTGTTTAAAATACTACAAAGAGAATGCAAAATAAGGCCAGTAATCACCGAAGCTATAGACATGGAAATGTAGTATACTCCTACATTTCCCAGTTACGTTTACGTTGCACCATAGAATAGATGGTGGGCCTGTTGCCATACACAGGGCACAGATTCGGACTCCGCGACACTACTAGAAATTTCTACCAGAAAATTTAAGCTAGCAACATTAATAGTGTCCGATCCGGGAATCGAAACCAGGACATCTCAATCGGCAGTCGGGCTCACGACCACTAGATCAACGCGGCTAAGAGGGAATCCATTAATACGAAATAGCAGCTTGTGTTAATGTTCCAACCATAACTACGAGATATTAGTAAAAGCCCGGCAGGCAAAGCACATTTTGGAATTGATCCTCAGTCTCGCAGATCCACCTCTAATATCATTGCCGGCTAAAATATTAACGTCATTAAGAATTTTGTACGCCATGACCAGGTAATATTTTTATTTAACGAAGATTAATAATTACTTTGGTAAATTTAACGACGCGCACAATTTTCCTCCAAGAATATACAATGTCGCTAGATATATTTTTCTAAGACATAATTGGCAGAAAATTGAAATACTCACGATATCATGTTCTCTTCAGAAATAATAAGTAGGTACGTACCAGTCTGTAGATGTTTTTCTATTACACGAAGCTTTGGATGTTCCCAGTTGGGCTCAGGTTTATTTGTTTAGGTACATGCATAGTGCTTACATATATTTGGAACTTAACAAAAATGGGATTTACAAATGCGAGTTTTAAATCCACCAAAATAATTATTTATTGTTAGTCTATATCGCGAATGTATGTATTACAACATTTTTTGTTGGAAGATGTAATTAATAAAAGCGACTCCACCGTTAAATCGTTTTTAACAAAAAATTCTATCTGGCGACGTCACGACGATCAAGCGGAACACAAATTTCCGATAAATGTAGCCCACGCAGCAGGCTCAATGATGTAGGTACGTTATTAAATCATTTCTTGTGGGCGTGCTCGGCATGGGAACCTCCTTAATACTGGAGGTTATTCACATGTTATTCCTCAATATGATGCCACGGGCCTATTTATAAATTCTACAAATTGTTGTTATGATTGTCATGCCAAGATATTAAAGGGTAGGCAGAGAGTACAAAGTGCCAAATTCGCATATCTATCTTTATAGACCTGGAAACACCGTGAAAATGTCTGCACACCTGACAGTTCTTCATTGGGTTTTATTAGGCATATGAGGCCTGGCATCCTGCACTTGGCCAGCTTTTCAGACAATGTCCTTGTACCTTCGCATTTTAAAAGATGTCCGTGTCCAATATTGTAACGATAAAAATGCAGACAGCGTTTTTTAATGCTATATATTCGTTTTTCATAGGGTACGTTTAATTTAATAAATGAAATGATAACTAAACTGATAACTAAACCAAATACAAGGAACAATTTAAGATAACGCCTGTGTATGATTTTCAATTTCGATGACACATTCCATATTATATCCGGCGAATGTAACATTTATACTGCGCTATGAGAACGCTACTTGGCGGCAGGCGAGCAAGGAGCTTCCAGTGACTCTTGGGAGAGAATATTTATTTATTAATAAGGCACCCCAAGTACATAAAGTGATCTTACATTGATATTACAAACAAAGCGAAATTATATGCACTTAAATTACAGGTATGCACAACATTAAAATTAAAAGTATCAAAATCAGACGCGTCAACGTCCTTAAGTGTAACAATGAGTGTAATCTAAAAAAGCATGCAAATTACAGTTTTTATAAATGAAAATAATAACAATAATAATGCTACTTTATATTGAGCAATGCCATTTTGTGGCCTTTTTTTAAATTTACCTATTGTGTACCATAAACATAATTATCAGTCCCCACTCG
>DWMG01000750.1:0-17646 GCA_018244855.1 Elbella merops
TAACTAGGACGGAGTTTTTCTTTGTAAGGTTAAAGTTAAATGTTTTTTATTTGCTAACCACATACATCAACAAACATGAAGGTGATGCGTTTTTGGTTTGAACTTCACTTGTTTGGTTTGAATCATGGTTTTCTCTCTTTTCAGATTTTGTGATGGTGTTGGTGATATTCGGATCACAGAAGTTCAAAGTGAATCCTGACAATGTCGCAACGCCACTAGCGGCATCTATCGGTGATATCGTGAGCAACACGGTGTTGGCAGTCACCGCCCAATACATGTTCGAACAAATAAGTAAGAATCGTATAATTTTATTTAAATACATTTGTTTTCAAAAACTATAGTACTAAATACCGGTGCATGGGAATAGTCTCGCCCCTTATTCCATGGTGGGACGTATCACGTAACTGGTGAAACATGGGAGTGTACTACACTTCTCTGACTCATCCACCAGAGTTAGGTCTTCGGGGAAAAATTAACATAATGTTATGTTTATTTATCTAAGTAATAAATTTTGATGTTCACGTAACTGTATTATTTCTTATAATTTTCTATACTATCAATGCATTCTTTCACTGCATAGAATAATCAACTTGCTATTTAATTGTAACACTGTCTTAATCCTTTTTTTCAGAGGTATCATTATGGCAGCCAATAGCTTTGATGTGCGTCTATTATAGCCTTTTACCGTTGTGGATCTTCGTGGTGTGGAGAAACAAATACACCAAGACGGTCCTGACGACGGGATGGACACCAGTCATATCAGCTTTGTTCATAAGCGGGTGTGTATTCCACTTTAGCAAAATCACAGTCATGTTCTTCTTTTAACGAGTTCTTCCTTGTTGCAATATTCGTTTTTGTCACATTTACCTTAATTACCATTAAAGTTAACTGACCATTAATGTTATAATAAATATTACTTCCATTTTCTGTATCAACATGTCTCATTGAATTTTTTTTCGTATTATCACAATCGCCTTGGAACTGGTTAATTATCTTTATAACGTTCCGTCGCGTGTGCATGGAAATTTCTCCAAGCAATCTTATAGTTTAAACAATAGCTAATGCTTCGTTTGGCTTTTAATTATATACTGTTTCCAATGTTTTCACGGAATTGGCTATAACAAAAATGTCCACAGCATCGGCGGTATAGTTCTGGACCAAGCTGTCGACCGTTTCCAAGGTTACGAAGTTTTCCAACCGATTGTGAATGGCATCGGTGGCAACCTGGTATGTGTGCAATCTTCGCGTCTCGCCACTCAACTACATCAGACCGCCATCCCTGGTATTCTCCCGGAGAACTTCAGGATTGTCGAGTGGCCCTGGAAAACGCTATTCTATGGAAGTGAGTTACTTTTTCAATTTAACATATGTTATTGAAGAGTTATCAGTTAAAACTATTATTTGTTGTTAAAACTAATTATAGTCTTCATTGAATAACACTTCATAAAATAACCTATAATTCAACATTGGAATTATAAAAGGGTCCATTATTATTAAATAGTTTAATAATCTGAAATACTTTAGTTTGTTTATTTGCTGACTTCGGCAGCTTTTATAAATGTCGTATCAATTACGAGGTGTATAAGTCAAGATTTTGAAACTCTATTAAAATTTCTTACTAAATCATATATGTTTATTTCCAGCTAATGCAGCGAAAGTAGCGAGGATGTTGCTGGTGCTAGCACTCTTTGGGCAAATCGTTTTCATGATCGTCGCCGATTTCGTCTACCAAGGGTTCGTCAGTGTTCAGGTCGCATTTGGCATCACCTACGTGTCTTGCTCCATCCTACAGGTAATATTTATCTCTAAGATTCTATCACTTATCAATAATTTATCTATTACCTACCTATTATTCCATCAGTAAATATTATAACATTTCAATCTACTTACATCTATCAAATTAACATCACGCATTTATTCCCTAAAGAGGAGTGAAGTACACTCCCGCGATACACCTTTGATATTCTACGTCTCAACGGGGAATAGGAGGGGGTGAGCCTATTGCCATATCGCGGACACAAATCTAAGCTCCGACTAAGAAGATCAAGTTAGATTAATCTGTCAGTACCAGCCTCGGGGTCGAACCCTAGACTGTTGCGCTGTCAGCTGTTGCGTTTGCAATCATTCAATACCATTCATTCATTCAATTACCATTCCATTACCACTCAAACCATTCAAATACCATTCAATCATTCTATACCAATCATGAAATACTGCAAAAAGATCTTAAGCCATATAATTTGCTCTTTAATCGATTGTTTCCTATTGTCTATTCGAGTGGAAACACGAGAGATCTCAATGATTATTCAAGTGATACTAACTACTGACTTGCTTCTTCAGTTGCCGCTATAATAACGAAAAAATTTTTTGTTCCATAATTAGCGAATACAAGCAGTTCACTTGATGCTTAGATCCAGTAGATTTCTCATTTATTAAAAGCCTAACCGACAACTATTCGCAGATATGTCGTCTTGATTTCGTATTTAGGTTTCGCATTAGGGCCTCATGATTTACATTGTTGTTTTCATCTTTTGTAAATAAGACTATTACATTTTATAAATATCCATAAACGGAGTAAACACATGTGCTAAGTACATGTGTTTTTAGCTCTGGTGTTTTGTATTGGCCTCTGACTCAGTGGCATGTTTCATGTTTCAGGTTATGGTGCTTCTATACTTGGCATACATTCTGATTCACTTCATGTGGAAGAAGAAGAAGGATCCGGACAACGCCGCAATCCCGTACCTCACGGCCTTGGGAGATCTCTTGGGCTCCGTATTCTTAGGACTTGCATTCGTCATCCTGGCGCTGTTTGGCTTAGAGTACGGCAATAATGTACCAAACGGTACGTAGGGTTCTCAAAGTATAGTAGTTGGTCTACGCTTTGATCTCTAATGAAGTGCAATACTATTGACGTATCGTTCGATGTAGTTTAAATATCGCATTGAAATGTTTTAGGTGCTTTCCTGAACACATATTGGCATGTGTATTCTATAACTTAATGACAATCTGTCAGGAATCATTAGTCTAAAAACAAATCTGGGTTCAAACATAAAGTTTCACCGAGAATTTTCAATTATAAATCCTAAGGGAATTTAACTAACAGTATTGCGATAAGGCTTGGAAGAAGTAGCAGTGAGTGCCAATAAGTTATATTAATGTTCACTTAAATCAGTGTTACCAACCTGACAAATGAGGTCTACTATTTTGGCTGTCAAATGTGTTCTGTTTGATAAGGAATTATTGTAGTTTTCAATAAATTAAGACTTTTATTGTTAAAAGATTAGGAACTTTGAGTACGATTTTTTTATTTTAATCAATGTTCAACAATCAAGCTCATAGTCAATAGTGACATCTATTGAAATAAAATGTCACTAAAAACATCATTCTTTTCTATATTTTTAACAAGTATTATGTTTTTTTTATTTATGAACTTTGAGTTATTAGTATATTTTTGAAAACAAAAAGGGGGCTGCAACTGTGATATGTATCCAAAAATGTGATTTATTGCAATTACTATTGTTTTAATGGATTGACACCTTGTCTAAAGATGGACAATAATGTGACGGTTCGAGAAGCGTAAGAAATGCGATGGAACGTAACTGGTAACATTGCTGGGACAGATAATTAATTTACAATTCTTTTTTTATTATAAACGCTCTGTCACTGATATCATTATTGCGATTTTATTTTCATTGTTTATTGTGATAGGAAATGTTGTTACATTTGCGTTTTAATTAAAATTGTGGAGTTTTATTAACTAATTAATTTTGTAGGTAATGCTATGTTTTGTCATTAAATCGCAATTATTTTAACGTTTCTTTTTAAATTTCCATTAATTCCGACAGTACATTTTTAACTTTAACTGAGATTTAACTGACTTTAATTTTAATTGAAACGTATTGTTCATAAAACAGGTATTGTTAATTATAATTATCCTAAATCTTTTGTCTTAAAAAAATCAAGAGTATCGTCTTCTTGTACTCGTATGGTCATGTAGCCTTTGAGTGGCAGGCTCATTTTAAAATATAACATCAATTAATTATCCTAGTAAATTGTAGATAACTATGTAAATAGCGTATGTATTTAATTATATAGTTTTTCGGACATCAATTGTTGTCTAGAGCGAGGAAGAGGTGGAAAGAGAGAGGGAAAATGAAGAAGTTGGGGCGTAATAATTGTATTTGCTGGTTATTTTAGGAACATACACGACGATTCTTCATGCATCAGAAGCTTTCTTTGCGTCCATTATTTTTAAAACTGTAATTTTTATAGAGACTGATGTGATTTTCTTTAATTTAAATGACTGTGATTGAGCTCAGTTAAGATTTCAAAGCCAAATACGATTGGATCTAATTGTCTATGGAACGCAAAGAGCATCTTGCAATACGTGGCATGTGACCATTATACTATTTATATAACAATCGAAAAGTGAACGTTAAATACAATGTCATGTTATTTTAGATCAAAATAAAATTGTAGAAAGCCGCTGACTAATATGTACATCGTTTAAACGTTTATTCTTATAAAAACAGTGACAGGTGTCACTGTGGACGTTTGAGTGGATAAATATAAGAAGAAGACCGGCCCTTGTCATCTTTGAAATACATTATAGTCTTATTTAATTTTAATAATTATAATTAGAGACATGAGTACAAACACCTTAAACAAAACACCATAAAAGCGTATTAGGGGGCCTAAAATGATTATTATTGATACCTAAATAGAAATTAAAATGGAAATGACATCAATTACTTATACTGTTAGTGTGTTGTTGATCTAGATTGAAATATTAAAATGTATCAGTGCTAATGTCGTTCGTTTGATAGTGTTACGATGTATTTAGATATATAAATAGATAACTTGAAATAACTCAAAAAATTACAAATTCTTACTTCAATATATAAAATTTCAAATGTATAAAAAGTTATTTTTGCTATGAAAGTTTAAAAAATTAAAAAAAAAATCCCAACCGCCAAAAGTCAAAACTACTGACGTGCAGCGGTACAGATACAAAAGGCGTAAAGCTGACATTTATTTTTTGTGATAAAACTAATTTATTGACAATATAATAAAGTACATTTAGTTTTGTTTTGTATTTGATCGTTCTAAATATAATAGCTCTCCTAAACAAAAAATACGTCACATAGAGAAGATGGCCGTATGTTGTAGTCGTTAAGGTATATTTTTGATTGAATGAATGTGATACAAATGAGATTTTAATGTGTAAATAGATAATTGTTATGTAGTATGTAAGTGAAGACGTCAGATGGTCGTTCCCGTGCACTAAATAATGAAAGACATTCATAATAATTATAGGGATTAGAGAAATGTTAAAGCAGTATTCTAGTTTTATGCCTTAAAGTGCAATAAATTAAATATTTATTGCAAAAAAAGCAACTTCATGTGAAAAATGAAGGACACAATGTATGTATTGCGCATTTAATTTTATTTAATGCAACTTATTTTTGTTTTATTTACATCAAATAGTAGTGCACCTCAATGGACAACATATATGCAATATATTGCAGTTATCTAAGCAATATTGCTGAAATATCAATATTGCTGAAATTCAAATATTTGCTGTTACATCATATTACGAAAAATTACATGGCATAAATGTATTAAATATACAATAATTCATTTAGGAGCACTATTGTAACACAGTGAAATAGAAACCTGTTAAAAATATTTGCAAATAATTTGGAACTTTATTTGCTAACTGATAACATTTTGTTTTTCAATCTGTCGCTTGAGGTTTTGCTAGACATTACGGGCATTCTACCTCACTCTCTAATTTTGTAACAATTACAGAGTACCACAAGATATTCCCCAAATATTACTCCGAAGGCAAATTGAATTTGAACTATTTTTATCAATTGCCCATTATTATCACAAATATTAGTTACCATTAATAATAATAATTGTTTAACTATTGTGTAATATGAAATACCATTTTTGTTTATTTTTTTATAAAAAGTTACCACTTTTTATTGTGTGACATTCCATATGAAATGATAAAAATACAGTTTCCTATGTACATAATTTAATGTATTAATTTGTGGTTTTATTTTATGTGTTCTATTCGACTAGCAATAGTAATGTTATGATTTTTCAAGTTGAAATTTTGTTACAAAATCTCTTTTATACCATAAAATTAGTTAATTGTCAAATTTAGGCAAAACTGAAATTGTTAACCCAATACATGACATGTCTAAATATTTTTTTTATCAAATTAAATCACACATGTTTTCAATGTATATTTGTAACACTAGATAAATTTATATTTTAATACAATATTTCTGTTTCCTTTGTGGCGTTTTAAATGTATAATATTAGGTATGATTATGTTAACTTATGCCTATGAAAATATTCTAAATATTTTATTGCATATTTGTATACAATTCAATGAATTTTGTTAATCTAAGTTTTTTAAACCGAGCAAGCCTATAAGTATAAAAAATGTGACTTAAACCTGTTGTTATTGACGAGTGTGATAAGGATAGCGAATACAACTATCCCTGTCCCACTGTCATTGAAATCATTGTTGTTAGTGTTACCATTGCATGCCTCAATGTCTTGTATTGTCCAGTTGTAAATGCAGTTTTTATTTAAATATAATGAAAAGTAATTACTATGTGGTATTATTACAAGCCCTTTCCATTGTTGATTTTTATATTTATCTTTAGTTATTATTAATGTTAATCAATAATGTTTAAATAAAAAAAATATTAATAAATTGGTGAGATATAACGGTACGATTTTTAATAAATACCCAAGTATAACTGTGAAACAATAACAAAACAGATACAAAATACGAATATAGAAAATGGAAGTGCCGAGGAATATCGTCACACTCACCGTGACCAAATAGGTCAATGACTGATGGGGTAGTCAGTATGCTCCAACCCAGGCATGTGTGTATGAAAAGAGTGATAGATGTAGAAAAGAACGTCATGGTTCTAAGATTAAAAATATTTGGCACTCATTGTCAGTACTCTCTGCATACCTGACATATGTACTACCTAATGTTTATTATAATGGTAATACTCAATTATGTAGGTACCAAGCCGTTGTCGTTCAAACATATTACAAAGTTGTTCTTGTTGCTGTCGCTGTTTTCATTTTTACGAAATAATTGAGTGAGAACTGTTTTTTTTATCTAATGCTCAATTATACAAATTACTGTTTAAGTAATAATACAACGCATCAGAAGATACAACTTAAATTAAAATTTAAAAGCCTTATATTTTTTCTCTTGCCGTTAAGTTAGTATTGGGGACACAAAATTCAAATCTTGTCCTGCTCATCCATACTTTTACAGGCTTTTTTTATGCATACATCTTGGCTTTTTTTATCAGCATATACAATTATTTAAAAAAAAATACTACAACAGAAAATACCCATTATTTTCTCTTATAGAATTATAGTGCCATCTAGCGGTACCTACGTATTTAACTATTGACAAATAGTAATGCCATCTATTATAAAAATGTAGAAGCGCACATATAACAAGCTAGTTATTGTGTGTTGGAAATAAAAGTTGACTTTAGGACACAAAACATTAGAACGTAGTATTAAAACAAAATAATGTTTGTGGGCAACAACTTCATATGTCAGATGGAAGATGGTATTAGATTTTTTCAATGTTTTGTTTTTGCTGGCTCAACCGAGTGTTACAGTTGCCCCTACGAAGGTTGGGGGCTTGAAAAGTTCAGCCGAATTTAGTATTTTGATATAACTTGCAATAATGTTCAGGTCTTGTTGCAAAGCTCCGTTTGAAGTTGTTCCCCCCTGCCTAGACAATATTCTTTTTAACGATTTTTAGTCTATGGACTACGACAACTGCTTAACATGTTTTTCTTGGTCTGCATGACCTGCATGTTCATCTACCGTTTTTATTATCAAAAAAATTGCCCCATACGTCTTTGCTACGATGGTAACAACTTCCGGATGCCTTTAACAAGGCTTTTTTGGTACCTTTCAAGTACCAACTCCGTTGATTAACTTCATGAATCGCATTCGAACTTTAATCGCGTAAAAATTATAAGCACCTCAGTGTTTTATGGCACATACGAGTATATACTTCTGCTCTATATTCGTGTACTTCTTAAATGGCAGCCGATATAATTTATAGGATTACAACAGGGTGAACAGGTTCACAAAAAGATAAGCAGTGCTAAGGTTCACACAGCTACTCACACATTATTTAATATCACATTCACTTTTCACTATTTAAAATTACACCTCACGGTTAAGTATTACTTCCTACAACGATGAAAGTGAATATCGTAATTTCTAGATAACTTTAAGTTCTTCATAATTGTTTCTAATGCATGTAGTATGTATGTTGTTAGGGTAAATAAACTTTGTGGCGATTTTTTACACTTGTCATTTTAAGGGAAGAAAGTTCAGCAGGAGATCGAACAAGATAGTTGATCATAATAATCGGGTTTCAACTTAAGTGTCCCTTTCATACGTGACGACAAATACACTTTTAAGAAACTCCACATATATCGTAAGGGATTTAAAGTTTACTCTGAATTCACAAACTTTGGAATATTTTCCAACTCCGTTAGTTTAATGTTGGTTTACTATCATGAATTCGAATTCAAAAGATATCGTTTGTTTATGATTAATTATAATTTTAACTGTCAGTGATATTTGAAAGAGTCCTCTAAAACCATTAAGAAGGGTTACAATTTCATCAATAATATCAACACAGCTATACATATCTGTATTTAGATGCTTGTTCTTTTCTTGCTTGCATCAGCTCGTAACAAGCATTTCAGAGCTGTTTCAGGACTTGGAGCGTTAGAGCCAGCTAACTTCGCAGCACATGCACCAGCGCCGAGCGAGCCCGCAGGCCGCGGCGATCGTTAGCGGCGGCGGGAGAGCGCATGCGCCCAGTTCCCCGCCCGACATCAGACAGTAGCTCGCGGACGGGCGCCACAACACCCCGCCTGCTCCACCACGATACACCACACCCGCGCCGCTATTTTAAAACAGTCGAGATATAGCGCATGCGAGTAGAGCACATCGATCCACCTCACTCCAAATGGTACCCGTATCTAGGTTAACCGGCTAAATTTAAAGGTGCGTTCGGTATTCAAGGTTGCCACCGCCGCCGGCGCAGCTCCAAAATAGCTATTGTGCATGGAATATGGAAAACGGGAGCTCCTGCTGCCGAGGGCCTAGGGACGGGTTTCGCGTGTACTCGCTAATGGCGGACGGAATTATGTAAGAATCGCGTTATTGTTTCCATCACGATTGATTCCCGTGCCTGCGGAACCCAAGTTTAATTGTCCGTCGTTCGATTTGCCGCGAGTGACGTGTTTACGGTTCCGCTTGATCGTTCCCCAGGGAGCGTCTCTGATCGGTCAGTAAGTACCCGTGAACGATTCTTATTCGCATGTAAGATATATTTAAAACGAGCCAAACGCTTGGAGAAACTAACACCCTGCCAAAACATCTCTCGCACTACTCAGTGTATTTTTTATTTCTCTTTACGTTTGCGTCCGTAAATATACAATGTTGTAAAACTCACCAGAGGAACCGCATCCTAAACATGTACGTATCCCACCCAACCTTTATCTGTGAAATAAAAACGATTTGTTTCCCACTCTGACCGAAAGAACGTTAAATTCTTACATAATATATGTTTATAACCTCGTCACATCGATGTAAATATGTGTTCAAGCTGCGTATTATATTGAATTTTTCTGAAATTACATTCTTCCTTTTATATTATTTACAATTGGGAATTAAAATATTTTATTAAAAATATAGTATTCCATGACTAGAAATAGTTCCAGAATATATCGAGAGATGTCGCTACGTGTATAAGATAGTGACTTCATGAGATTTATTGTAATTATATCGATGAACAATATATTGCCATATTTTAACATATTTATTTTATAAAATACGTAGAAAGTGTTTTAGCATGATGAATAAATGTAATGAAGGCCGTAACTTTACCGAAACAATCCTCCCTATTAGTGACCTAATTTTGAAAATCAACGTATTTTTTCAATTTAATCGTTATATCTTTATTATTATACATAAGGAATACTTCTTTATTATTTATTACTACTAGCTGTATATATATATAGTACATGACTAATAATTCTGTTCTTTTCGGATTTATAATTTAATTAACAAATTTCGTATGCCATACATTCATCCCATTATTAGAATTTTACACATTTTCTACAATTACTTCTAATTTTTAAAATGAAATAGATTTTATTTTTATTTGTAGATTTGCATATAAAGATTTATAACTTTCCAAAAACGTTTTACAGCGAAGAATCTTAATTAAATTTTTTATACTCAAATCCCAATAAACATCCAGTATAAAATCAATACGTATATAGATTATATGCTACAATTGTTTAATAGAAATGATAAATATATATTTATCTTTTCTATTAAAAAATTGTAGCAGCTGTATATCGTTTGACAATACAGATAAATAAAATATTAATCAAGTGAAATCGGAGAAATGTTCAACAACATCATATATTATTTTATTTGTCAAACGATATTAAGATATTTAATATTTGCATACATAATATATTGTATTTAAATGCGAAATAATATTGTATTTATTGTTATATTGTTATATTATTGCAAATATTAATACATATTCATTTTCATTTCTATTCATGGTAATCGTAGGCGAAGGCTACGCACACCGTAGCGGCCCAAGCTACGCTTCGTAGCTATGTAGCTTAAAGTTACGCTAACGTCAACTACGTTTAGTCCTAATTCGACTTTATCTAAATGCAATTAAATGCATAATACATTGTATGTAATATGTTTCATTAATTAAATGTTGAAATCATACGAACAGTAGTAGTTACACGCAACTATTTGAAAAAAATGTGTGCAGTTTAAAATTAAATATGACCTGCTATAACCTTAGAGTTTGGCCTAACGCTGTTTAAGGCAAATCAAATATGTTAGCTCGGACTTAACCATCATATAGCATTTAAGCCTTCTCATTCTAAAAAGAGAGAAAGACAGAGAATCGAAGAGAGTGATAGATAGGGAATCAGAGAAAGAGAGAGTTATATGAACAGTGAAAAGTTTTAACTGTCATCAGTTATCATATCGATTATATGTACTGTAACAAATATACTTAAATTATAGAGTTTATTTATGCATATGCTGTAGAGGTTCTTCTTAGTAAATGACCATTCCATTGATTTCAGGCCAAGTCCGCTCTTAGCTTAGAACCACTTATTAATGCCACAGCCAGTGCGATGGTATTCTAAATCAATAAAACTGTACTACAACTTTAAGGCATTGTAAAAAAGTCAAAATATTGGTGTATTACCTTTTTCTTCGTTCTGACCTAGCAGAGCAGTGTGGTGGAACACTCGTCAAGTTGTATTATCGTTATAAGTTGGGACCTATACCTAACAACTGTAGGCACCCCCTCTAAGTGTACCTGCATAAATGAATACCAGAAGTAAAAGATATCTTCATAATATCTTGCGATATTTCCATTAACACCATCCGATTCCAACGTAAGCATCTGGTGGTAATGCTAATGGTAAGAAGACAGCTGATTAACTGCATATATACATATAAATATATGAATATATAGATATATTTTACACCCAAATACTTGCGCTCGTCACACAAATATTTACTCGTAAAACAAAAACCGAAGATATTCCCGAAAAAAAAAACAATAATAACATTATAAATAAGAATTTTATTAATTTATAATGTGATTGCTACAATCACCAGCGAATTATATATATTTCCCGAGAAATAGTTATGTATACGTCACATATGAATAAACAATCCTATTTCACCACTACTATACACCAGGTACGGTCATAACAAACTTTCGCCTGTTCAATATTCATGAAAGTCGTCATACATGCTCGTCTATTAAAGTCACATTTAATCCTACCTATTATAAAATATATGTACGTCATTAATACCACTTTCAATTTAATTTTAAATCGCGTAACAACCATTGAATACAGTTATTATAGAGTTCTAAAAGAGTTATTAGAGAATAAAGTTATTACTTACATCCGTCACGACCCAAAAAGTGGGTCAAGTCTCAAATAACGTAGTAACGAAAAAGAGTTCAGTTAAAAATGTTACATAATATTTGCTTAAAGCGCTCACAGGTCTTATACAGTTACTGATCACAAGTAATTTTTAAAACTAGGTAACAAGGAATCTTACAAGACACTTTCCGTCCACAATAACAAACCCTATGACAATGATAACGTTATTCAATAGAAGTTAAAAGTTTTTGCACATAGTCCATAAAATTGTAACGAGACAATTATATTTCGCATATATTTTTTTTCAACCCTTTACAATTCCACTGTTGGAATACGGGTCTCCTCTCATATTGATAGGGTTAAGGCCATAGACTGCCACGCTGGCCAAGTGCGGGTTGACAAACTTCACACACCTTAAAAAATATATATTTTTTTGTAAATTCTAAGATGTGCAGGTTTCGTTAGCAAATGATATTCAAACTTAAAACGCACTTTTGTAAAGAGGTGCGCGCCATGGGTTTGAACCCGGCACCCCCGGGAGTGAGGGGCTGAATTCTTAACCACTAGGCTATCACTGCTTTTCGTATATATGAATGTATATTGTATTCTTAGTCTAAAAATTGCACAACGGTTACTGTCGTTTACAAGGATCAATTAATTTTAATCCATCGTAAAACGTACCTAGATTTTACTGAATCTATATCTGTTACAAGTGTAACTACCTCGTTGGTCGAGTAGTCGCAAGCGCGACTGCTGATCTAGAAGTCCAAGATTCGATTATCGGATCAGGTGCTAATGGATTTTTCCAACTTAGAATTTCTACTAGAAATTGTCTGAGGTATGGTGATGTAAACGTAACTGGTGAAACATGGAAGTGGACGACACTCCTCTGCCAATACCTTTCGGGGTTACACGCATGACGCTACATTACATGTGTAACATAAATGTATAACAAACATGTGTAAGTAAATAAATTATTACGTAAGACAATTCTAAATACATGTGGATTGGAGACATATTGTGATGTCACATGTTATTTCCAACGAAAATACATATAACATGTGGTTACATATAAACGTGGAAGCAATCAAAATAACGATCTGTTAATTGTCAAGGGCCGCTGCCAGGGATATGAAACGTGTCCTTCGACATAAGCCTTAAGGTCGAAGGGCCGAAAGTCAACTAAGCGTGGACGTCTTGGGTCGTGTAATTTTCGCCTGTATATTAACTCGCAATGTCATCCCTAATAACCAAGATTCCTTGACTGATCCCGTATCCAAATCAACGTACCCCGAAGTGATCTGACTATTAAAGGGTAGTTTTGAAATTTTGACATAAAAATTCGTTATTTATTTATTATTCTTAGTAATGAATGAATAAATGAATGAATGAATGATAAAATAATTAGAAACTATAGTTTTATATCTAATACGGTTCGTAAAATTGAAAAAAAATCGTATTATTGCACTTTAACGAAAATATTAGAATAATAAGTAATTATTCTTAATTTAATAATAACAATAATATATTTCTTGAGTAACATTAATATAGTCCATAGAAAAACCTGCAGAAATTTGTATTTATAATAATTAATGAAATATTTATAATATACACCATTGAATAAAACAATTTGAAAAAAAAAAAATACTTAAGTACATAATTTTTAAATTATGCAAACCTGACATACTACTTTTACATTCTCATTACGTAATTCTCGGTGTTCTCTAACGTAAAATCACGTCTGTAATCCCCGAAGAAGTAGGCAGAGGAGTGCAGAACACTGCCACGGTTCACCACTTACGGAGAACGTTTCGTTACGTTTTGGGAAGTTACGTTCAATGTTTACGAGTAAGTCCCGTGGAATAGATGGTAGCCTATCTCTATCTTTTTCTTATAATATTTCTTATAATTTTTCTTATAATATTCACTGATTAATATGATAATAAAACAAACACCTCATTAAAAGCATCCTACAATTTTCATTTTTCTACGGTTACATCATTTTTCCAAATAACGTTACAAATATTATTTTCCGGTTCACTAGTGTTAATACCTTCCCTAGGTCCCGGGTTCGTGACCCCTGGCATTTAGCGAGGTTAGCGGGTCAATTGCTCCACGTAGTACGTGAAAAGCAGAAAATAGGATTTGTGACTGGCAAGCGATAAATACAACCTTAATGGGATATGTATTTTATGGTTGTATATAAAAATAAAAAAATAATTGTTAAAAATAAATTTTGTACTTCAGTAACATAAAAAAAGTTAAGCAATGATTGGTTTGTGGTTTAGTATTTAGCCTCACATTCCCGGAGTCCTGGGTTCGAGTCCGTAACATGCACCTGTTCAAAACTTGTGTGTTTCAAAATTAAATATCGCTTGCACTTAGAAACTACAAATGAATAAACTTGACTAACCTGTCTCATTCTGAGAGAGGACCCATGTACCAGTAGTGAAATGATAAAAGGGTCGGAAAGAAGCAACAAGAACGCACTTAGACCGTTCTCAAAATTAAATCGTGCATTGATGTCTAAATATTAACAAAAGCTATATATTAATAATTTTCTGCATAACGAGTGAAATTATGTAGTTATTTTTGTATGGAATGTGATGCCCACGTCTTGGTCCTATATTATTATGAATTAAATATTTTTAAAATAAAAACTACGATATTACTTTCTAGGTTCCATTTTTATATTTCCAACTCATTTCTATACCATTATCGTCGCTGTAAAAACATCCCGGAACGCTAAGATCCTTCTTTCGTTAATTAATATTCTATATTTTCATTCCATTAGTTCTACTCAAATCTGTTCGCTCTTAAATTATCCCGGAATACTAAGTTCATTATTTCACTGCTTGAATAATATGAATAATTTTTGCAACCCTATCGGAGACAGGCCACGCCCTCTTAGGAAGGCGGCCGTGCGATCGACCTGCTAACCCCGCGAAATGTCAGAGGTCACCAGTATGGACACGAGCTTATAAAAAAAACACAAGGAACTTCACGATCTCAATTTCGTAACGCGCACAATATTGAGGAAATGTACAAAATTTTATGTTGGTATTGTTGAATTAAGAATGTTTAAGAACTTAATCATATGCAAACCAATTTGAGTATAGCGTATAAGATCTTGTATATAGGTATAATTCTCCTTGGTATGAATGATATTAAGCAAATAAATTAATATAATTAGAAAATATAGTACTATTACCTAAAAATAATCTATCCACCAGACTTTGGAAGTCTACTGCTGGACATGTACATATCTAGCCCCTTAATAAGGCTAACACCACCTGGTCTCTCGATTTTAGAACTCAACGGCATCCAGATGGTCTGTTCAGATCGTCAGACCACTTGGCAGGAGGGCGACCAATACTCCTGTTACAAAATAATAATTTCTAATAATACTAAGAAATTGAGACATTTCCAAATCTGATTCGATAGAACCGAACCCGTCCTATGATAAACAAGCAACTTATAACAAACATATGTAAACTTACGCCTGTAATTGCCGAAGGAGCAGGCAGAGGAGTGTAGTAAGCTCCTAGGTTGCACCAGTTACGTTTACATCTCATGGAATAGGTGGTGAGCCTATTGCCATACGCCGATCTAGAATCCAAGTCGCTACTAGAAATTCTAAGTTAGAAAAATACAATAGTACCCGATCCGGGGTTTGAACCCAGGGCCACTAGGTCGGCAGTCGCGCTTGCAACCACTCGACCTACGAGGCAAAGATAATTTTACAAAACAAACGTTAGCAGTTATCATACAAATATTTTTTGCTATTAATAATCTCTAGCACAAGAGTCAGTGTCGCCAACCATCAGACTAACAGGCTACTTACATATTTAACAGTATCCTCAATATTATGGTCACCCCTTATTACATGAACCGTATAACATACATAATTGTTGAAAAGTTAAAGGAATATTTTACTCTGCCTATTACTTCAAAACAATACAGGCGCGATATTGTTATCTATTATCTAAAACAATAAATACTTTTATCTAACCCATATCTGATCTCTCCAGCTATGAATGGCCTAATGAAAAATAGTGGAATACTGATGAAATACAACAATTTAGAAAGAAACATTTCTTTATATCAGAAAGGTCTAAATAATTAACCTCTGACATTTAGTGAGGTTATGAGGCCAGTTGCATTCCGTACAAGCCATTTAATGTGATTGACCTCGTTAATGGGTAGGTAGATTGTACAAGATGTGCGATCTAATAGTACACACCACGAAACATTTTGCTCACGAAAATTCCGAATTTTCTACGTTTGTTACTTGAGCTGGGATAGCCTAGTGATTTAGAATTCAGAATTCCACCGCGGGGATTGTGGGTACAAATCCTGTCATGGATATGTTAATAAAAAATGTATGCTTTAAGATTAAATAACTCTAACTGAAAATAAGAAGGATGTTCTCTGACGTATGTGAAGTCTGTCCATAATCCGGCCATCACGTCATCATCAAAATCCGCCTATTCGTTCACTGCTGGGCACAGGGCATTGGGCTGTAATGAGCGCCATCGCGCCCTGTCCTCAGTATGCTGCATGCCGCTTTTCTGTATTCACAACATGTCATGTTATCTCTTGTCGAAAACCAACAAACAAATATAATACACAGACAACATTTCAATACCAAGCAGTATTCTCCGGCAGTTAATTCTTGATGTAAAGAAAGTTATTATTGACGGTTAACGTAAGATTGGTGAGTGCTATACCTCCGATTTCTTTGCTGCTATCCCATGTGGTTTATATGAGTCAGTCCTCCTTCTAAAAATTCTCGTGTACTGTGGATATGTTGGCATATCGTCTTCATAAATATACTTAACGCTGTAGTTGGACTGAATTTCAATTGGTATAAAAGTAAGGGTAGATGCAAATTCTTCGCAGATGTATTCGTGACATAAATTTGAGCTTGTTTGGTAACCACGGTTCGCGATGTCACCGCAATGTTGACCAAATATCGCGGCCTTCAACTGTTAACGATGTCACTTAAGGGCCCTCAACACACACGTTAACTATTCTTGAGCGTGGTACAGAACGTGATGTTGGCAGCCGGTCCGATAGCGAGACAGCCGTCTCATTGAAAAATTGGAGGTCGTGTCGATACCGTGGCTCCATCTGGCGTTATAACACCCGCAATATTACTGGTGGTGTAGATATGATCGCTTCATCATCATCCTCATGATTATCATCATCAAACGGTTATCGTTCTTCACCTGTTGAATTCTGATCTCAAAATATAAATGATAGGTCACAGTTGCCTATGTCAGCCATGTGTTAGTTGGCAGAAAGATTTTATGCAGCACAAATATACACGTGATGGAATTTTGATCTGGGATAGCTAAATTTTAGGTGATTTCAATCTTACTTTCCTTAAGCTATCGTCATTTGCTTCAATTACTAATTAAATAATCATTATCTATACAAATAAATAAAATTGAAGGCCCCTTTTGTAATATTAAAATAATCGCTTTTTACTAAACGCATATGTATGTATACACGGTACATATACCAAAATAACATTTTTTACCATTTTTGTCTGGCTGTTTATTCCGGCTAATCTTTGGAATGGTTGGACCGATTTTGTCGGGAC
>DWMG01000751.1:0-17643 GCA_018244855.1 Elbella merops
GGCTCAGTCGAGTTTAAGCGTTCACAGATCATTTATTATTTATAATATATAAATTCAATTTATAGTACTGTTTTGAAGGATAACATCTCGCCTATATCGCTCGGAAGGGGTAAACTGTTAATTAACAATGGCTATGTTTATTTGAGTACCCGTGTGCAAACTTATCACACGTGTAAGGAAGACTGTCACAGGAGATGTTATAACTTGATGACGTAGTCTGTCATCTCAGGTCTGTTTCAACATCAACCGGCCTAACGTTCCAATGTTGGATGCAGTTTTATGCAGGATGCAGTAACGCAAAGAAAGAGAAATCTCCCACAATAGCAGAATCCAGGTTGATCGATATTCCGTTATATGATTCGCTGTTATAGTTAATTCTACTTATTCTTTCAAAAATTAACATATAATTTAATATCGTCCAGTAGTCCAGTAGGAAGCTGATATGTACTCAAGTAGGCTTATCGCTCACGGTGACTACATAGTATGAGGAGGTTTGTTTAGTATTGATATAAAATTAAATGCCTCGCCTCGTCAAGAACTGTTGTCACACAAAATGTTGCTATGTTGTTTCATCAGGGCAAAAAAAACCTCTTTATTACATTTGCTTTGTAAAATTCTCAATACAAACACTTTAAGGATAATTTATTTGATTTAAATTGTACATTTGAAGCTATTTATTAATTCATTAATGTTACAAAATCACAGTAAAATGTTCACCCTCGTCAAAGCGATACAAAAGCAGAATGAAACTATTCTCATAAAAACATTCCATTTGCCTGTTTGTTTGACAAAACAGCGGGTAATTAGAGAAATTCCTGGAGCCCTGTTTATGTAATATAGACTGATTTTACAATCTCTCTGGCATCTCGCAATTATTAGCAAAGCACTGACAATGTTGTCTTAAAATATAAAATTTGTTTTGATAAACGCACCTATTTTTTATATTTCACAAGATCGTTCATGATTAAAAAATTGCTGTACCTAACAATATTACGTGTTCTTTGATTTACAACAATAAAGTGATTTTTTTCTGTAACGTTTGAGAGAAGCTACACATTTATCACGGTGTTCGTTAAACGCGGGCGGTATATCTTAGGAGTACTTCTTTAGGGGCAGATAACCATGTTCGCGGACTCGCACTCCGCCGTAGTAAAGCGTTGCGCTGATGGGCAGATGCGCACTAATGTTCATTGTAAAGGCAACAAACAACCTCCAATCAAACTAACGCCCGACCGCTATTTGTTCTGACCAAAGAAATATAGTGTTCCTTAACGGAACTATGTATGCAGAAGAATAATTGCTAGCGTAGAAAGTTGTGTAGAAAGAAGCAACATATTTTACAGGAAAAGCGTAGAAAGCGGCGCTTCGCTTTGAGTACCAGAACACAATACGTTAAGAATTACAGTCACTTAACAGGCGAACTATACGAATGGAAAATATTATTTTCATATGAAAATACTTCACAAGTTTTTTTTAGATTTATATTTGATCATACTGTACGCAGTGAAGTCAAAGATGAATTTAAATTGAAATGGACGCAGCGAATCAAAATATCCAACAAAATTAAATGTAAGCTTAAGCTAGATGTCACAAAGTTTCCGTGCGGTTGCCACTCGGTTGTAGAGTCGAGGCGGAAGTTCAATCGCACTTTAAACGAGTTAATCCTCTTTTAATAAGTGTTGATGCTCGCCTCACTGCGTTCGCGAATCTCATTTCGTCGGCTAACTCGATGAATTCCCGACTTATTACTTTTTAAAATAACTTTATCTCAGCAACTGGCTATATCGCCCGCAATACATTTAAAGTGATTAAGAGTTGCGCTCAGAATATTCTGCATTTTTTCAACTCCGGGGAACGTCATTTTGCGTTAGTTACTATTATTGCTTACTTAACATCACTTAGTTGTACTAAATAGTTACTTTTAGGTACTATATTGATTTTGGTCACTCATTTTACAAGTTTTAATATGTGGTACTAAAAATAGACCAGTTTTGCGTACATTTATACATTTAGAAAATATGATATGTTTCATGCGCATACGTCACGTTATATTCACCACTTTACGGACTGCTTTTATGATACTTGAATTCTTTTTTACTTGGATTAAACAAAAATTTCAATAATTTTTATCAATCTGTTGTGTAAAAACATCAAGATACTTTTTTCCTTTATCGTGTGAAGAAAACATAGGCGATTGAGTTAATTTTCAGTGAATCGTTTTTACGGTTTCCCCACTTGCCGTTCCGGTTTATTTTACCCAACGGTATCATTTCTAGGAAATTGTTTCCGGGAATTTTTCGAGAGATGTAACATGAAGCCACAATAAAATCAATTGCGTGAACAACACGAGTACCCTACTACATTATTGTGTACATGTCGCAACTATCACAACGTCAATCTCTTCAAAAGTTGAAATCAAATTTAATTTAATCTTCAATTATTTCAGTGTTAATTACAATAATATTATGGTGAAGAAATTATTATTTTTTATTAAAGTGTTACAATCTATCAACATTCTTATACACTTTTATTGGAAATAGCAATATAATTAACAACTTATCTTAACCAGTATAACAATTTAGTTTATAACTAACCATTTAGTGCCTTTAATGACTAAAAGTATAAAAAACCTCCTGCGTGCCGTTACCCGCGACCTAATATCTGTCAAATAACAACGTGTTATATGATCCGTATGAGATCGAAACATAAAAAAGGAAATAAGGAATTTTGTGTCGCCCCCGAGGCGTCACAACCATTTGCGCTGGCCTCTGGTTATTTTTATTGCCAATGAAACCGCACACGGTTGAAACTGTACTTCATTAAATTTTTTTTACCGACCAAACGCCTACTCGTACGTGTATTGAAAAGTACACTCTGTATTATCATTTATAATCCTATTTTAAATATGTTCAAAGTTGTCATAACTCTTTTTAATCTTAAGATGATTTTGATTCACCAAATCTCAGATCGTTATCGTTGCTGATGAAGGGGTTTCATACTATTTATAATAATAGAATTAAAATCAATCAATCTTATTATTTATGGAAATTATGAAACCCCAGAAGAAATAAAACGCTGGTGTGAGAGTCTAAATGGGCTTCAATATATTGCAATATATTGTACTTTCTATTATAACACACTCGAAGAAGTGTTACATTGTCTCACATCACAATAATAATTTAAATATTAAATTTAGCGTTCTGAAGAAAAATGCATGACATAAAGCAAAACAAAGGTATTGGCTTTCTCATTGTAAGATGACAGATACTTTAAATTAATTTTTGCACTACAAAGGAGGTCATATCAACATTATTTATCTATATATAATACACGTCGTGCTTTAAATTATCAACAAATGCTCTTTTCAGTGATACCGTTAGCGGCGGCGGCGAGCGAAATCATTTCCGTTACGTCAATCACATGTCGCGTCTGTCTGTCCGGTGTTCGCTGCTATACTAATGAGTTTGTAAACTGCTTATGCCCCAGCTGAATTGACCTTACGCACTAATTGTTTTCACCTTTTGTTTTTCTGTTAACCATGCCTTCGTATCGTTATGTTTGTTGATTTGAAATGCTCTCATACGAGTATTTTAATAAAAACAACTATAAATTAATCAGTAAAGCAGAGCAATAAAAGAAAGCAAAAATGTCTGACAGCAATTAGTTGCGAAAGTGACATGAGACCGGCCGTATTATTTTCAGGTCAGTGGAGGCGCAATTTTATCGGCGCTAAGTTTAAAGGCAACTTGGAAAGCTGTCGCGGCTGACCGCTGGCGGGGCCAAGTCGGAAACATTAAGGTTCCATCAGCGGCCATATTTTCCGGCGCGCGGTGAATTTTCTCGGAGGCCGGCGCCTGTCCGGCAACTCGACACGCCTTTGCACTCAGACACTGGCCAAGGATGGAGTGAGATTGTGTACCCTAGCGCCTCTTCGCCAATATTACCAAGTAGTTTTAAGGAAACGAGAAACAAAAAGGCTTTCATTTCAAATTCAATACGTTTAAACTTTACAATAAAGGAACATACTTAACTCACCTCTCTTATATGAGATGTTTCTATTGAAAGCATCATAAACAGTGAACTCTTTACCGTAAATAAAACAAAGGACAACATCGTGACTAGCGTACAACGTTAGAGGGAAAAGTTCACAAAATCCGTTGGACAGTTTGTCCCGGAACATATCCTCGAGTGGTTTTATCCGAGATACTTTCAAATAAAAGCAAGCTTAGCTGTGTTATGCTTAGAACATATTTTAACTAAGAACATACACTCGCGCAATATTTTATCACCTATCAAAACTTAGAGAACTGTGTTTGTGGTTTATGAAAGTTACATTTTGTCGGTAAAGGAAAAATTCTCGCGTGAAAAGAGAAAACGAAATGGTAATAGAAAAGGCAAGTTCGTTGTACAACTCAATATAATCTTTAATTTATGCCATGCGTAACATCACGCCTGTAATCCCCAAAGAGGTAGGCAGAGGAGTGTAGTTATACTCCCACGTTTCACCAGTTACGTTTACGTCCCATGGAATAAATGGTGAGTCTATTAATTTATGTCATAATATTTTTTATATAAATTATTAATTTATGTACTATAGTAATATACAATAATTTACACATGCGAAACTGGCATTGTACTAATATAAACTTTGGATTAAGGCTTAAGTATGACTTCAGTACCAACCCATCTGTGAGTACGTTAGATCTGTTAAAATACGTTCTTATGTATGAAGAAATCAGTACAATCGTTCGTAATTTATTTTACGTGAAAAAGGTGTTCGTAATCGTCACAAGAGTGTTCGAGTGAGTGATGAGAACAGATCAATGGCATCACGTGTGATTTTGACATAATGAAAGATGAAATGTGTGGCAAAGAGCAAGGGTTCTGTCGAGGGTTGAATCATAAATAAACTGGTTTACTTATCTTTATGTAGTATGAATAATTTTAGATTTTTTTCTAAATTTTGTAAATTCAGTTACAAATATCTTTGAATAGGACAGAATAAAAGGTTTAGATACGACAGAGACAGCGAAACAAGCGATACTGTTCTAGTCAGTCTAATGATAAGACGGGGACTGATTGCCTAATTATTAGTCAAAATGCTAGTACTTAAAATGTACTAGCGATTACCGATTGAAAAATCGATCGTGTTGTCGTTTGCCATCTACTTGATTACACACTAATTGGAAGCCAATTACAAATTTCTTATCGTCTGTAAAACTGTAATATATTTAGTAGAAAACTGATTTATGTATTTTTCTACTGTTATACTGTTATATATGTTTACTGTTACTGAAACTTCTTTGAGTTTTTAGAGTTAGAAACAAACCACTAGAGATAGCTGTTAGCTAGCTTATTGCTTATAATCAGCTTTTATTTATTTATACTCTTTATTTGTACATACGTTAATACTGGAATAAATAACATGTATAAATATAAAACTTTTAGCTGTTGCATTACTCAAAAGTCACTTCAATTATATTCAATTATGAATTGGTGTCGATATTTTTGAAATGGCGAAAGGTTCTCATGAAAATTAAAATATAAATAATTTAGATATTAACAGTTTTATTGCTTTGTTCTGGTCAAGTGTAGCTCTTTTATTGACTTGCTATCTAATAGGGTAACATCAGTTTGAGTAAGTAGCATTGTTACGTGAGATTATTTAAAAAAGATCGTGTATGTTTTCTACCTCCGTGACATGGAACTTTCAGATTTCGTACATTCAATGCATTCAGTACATCCGTTTCCGCATTTTAGGGGTTATAATGTGCGAAGAAAACATTGTATAGAGTTATTTAAGTTCTTTCTCTTCTATTTGCAGAGTAAACGAGCAAGCAGCAATCACAGTGTCAGATGACGGAGTTGGAAATTTCCAATGAACCAGGAATAGAACTTCACGACTGATCTTAGTGGTGCTAATTAGTTTGGTTAATATTAGGTATGAGTAAGTATATTAGTCCGTTAATATTTATAGGTAATAAGACTACAGGAATAGGACAGTTAGAATGAGTGCAGTTATTGTTAATTAGTATCCTTGTTTTTCCAGGTCAGTCACAAATACTTTATGACACCTGAGGACTGAGGTGATCAAGTTGGGTACACAGGTTGACTTGCATTCGCAATCTTTAGAGCGAATCACAATTTCCTTAACAACAATGACTTCCCGCTAAAATATATCTCCGCGCGAACGGTATACATGTTTTACTGCTTTGTAATATGTTTTTATTTACCCGAGCATAGGTCGTATTGTGTATGGTCCAAACAGGAGTATTTCCATTATGTTCATGGTCACTTAATTATTTAATTATAAGTACGTGCATATGATACGGTTATATATTTTGTTTACTCGAATAAAAAAAGAAAGTGAACAAAAAAACAACGTACAAGTTTACGTAGGTCTCAGTGAAATGACACCTCGGGGCATCCTTGACGGCGGGCAAACGCTCCGTGAAATTGAAACGGAGTTTGGGTCGTAGCTCCTGGAATATCCACGTCATATTATTATACTTTCATTTTATACTTTAAGTTAGGTGTTATACCGTCTTCATACGGTATCATTAAGCTTGATTTTTGTTTTTAAGGTTATAATATTGTTAATAGAGTATATATATGTATATGTCAACACTTTGCTTACATTAGCAGTAGTACCTGTTTAAAATTTTATGAATATTTCCAAGCAGCTATGAAAATTGATGGTTAGAAAATGTCTTATACAGTGTTGATAAACGCAGTATTCACTGCGAGCTGTACTAATAGGCTCGCCCCCAATTCCATGCGAAGTATAACTTGACTTCTGGAAAGTGAGAGTACTACATTTCCATGGCTATCCTTTCGGGAAATACAGGCGTGATGTTATGTGACTATACTCCAATTTAAATATTACCAACAATGTTTACTAACTGTGACATTCGAGTCACAGAGGTTTTTTGAATAAATGATATACCACACCAATACGTTCCTCAATACGACTATGAAATCCTAAGGTCGGTGCAATACGTCCACGATCTATCAGAATCAGAGGGTCCTTCTCCCGTCACTGTATGATCGATGTGCGGAAATGAACGCGATATTTTCTAAGAGCATATGATATTGTCGAAGAGTGGTACTTCATCAATGTATCATGATGCTATCGGTACGATTGCTACTGGATTCGATAAAAGAACCGTAACTGGATCCATTATGAATTATTATACAACCTGCCATTAGTGAAAAAAAATGTTTTACATATTATAATCACCTGTATGTTTAAAATAAAGTAAAGCCCCTCGAAGTTCCAAAAATAAAAGAAATTCAGCAATGTCGAGATCGTGTAGCTGGAATGTAAGTAATAGCAGATAATTCCTTTTCGCGCACTCAGCCTCTAAGAATAATTTATGATGAAAAGGATTTTAAAACACGTATCGTGCGAACCCTTGGATAAATGTGTTTTAAGAATACGTGGGATGGGAACTAACAGATGATCTTATTCGGGGCGGGGAAACCGATAATTTATCTCGGATTGCTGGTATGTCTCATTTTTCTAAATTACGGCTATATTATTTCTTTTGAAAATAATATACTCGTAAGTTTTGGTTTTCACATCTTTCTTAATTTAATTCTATCATCATAATCATAATTTCAACATATAAATATGTTGAATTTGACCTTATCGTCATCACCACTATTATTTATCATCATTATAATCATCATTACCATCGTCACTATCACCGTCACTATCACCGTTATCATCATCATTATCGTCATTATCATCGTTATCATCATTATCACCATCATCATCATCACCATGACAAGGGTGATAACGATTATGGATCATAATTACCCTTATCATAACCGGCGTCATCATCATCATCATTATCATATACGTCATGACAATCACTATCAAGGTCACTGTTAACATCTTCATTGTCTCCTACTGTCGTTCTATTGTTGATAATGGCTCTCCTCTCATAGTGAAGTTAGTCCACCACAATACGGTTTGTTATATAGCTTAGAAAGTAGGCGATTTCCTAAGAATTAGTGCTTAATATGGTTAAAATAAAATCATATGCTTAAGGAAGAGGAAACAACGGGTGAAAAGAATTTAATATTGCCAACAAACTTATTATTTACCCGTTTTCATCGCCTTCGTGGTTCAATCATTTTCTTTCAAGAGCCATCGCACGGTTATTGTATTTGCGGAAGGCTTTGCGCCTCATGTCTTTATGTAATAGCAATGAGTCGGGAACAGCACCGACAAATAGCAAGAAATAAAAAGCCTCAACGGGTTAATTAAGTATATTTAAGTGCAATATTTTTGAAAGCTATCAAATAGGAAAATGGGCTGTGAACTCTCAAGAGATCGTCGTCAATATCATGTACAGAGAGTAGTATCTTTATAAGGAAAGCTTTGTTGCCACTTTTTTGAACCCTGTTCTTGTCCTTTCCGGTTTTCGCACGCCAATCGTAGCATTGAAAAGGCAAAATAACAATCTCGAGTCTCGTGCGTGGTAACAACATGCTTCAATGAGTACGTGTTTCCCTTCGAAACTATGTACATATGTGTCTATTGTACCATTCTGTTCCAATGCCATCTTGAGCTTCACATTTAACTGTTTCTGGTTTCACAACCTTTGAGAACGTAAAAAATTCATTTTTCAATCAAATGCCTTTGCTTGTCGTAGGTCGGTAATTCCACGAATAATGTGCGCAATCAAAGTGTAGGTATATCGAGCAATGACGGCATTCTTCGGTACAGAAAATTAAAATAAAATTTTGTACTATTATGAGATTTCTGTTTAGATATAATTAATGAATTTCATATAACATGTACTTCTACAGGAATAAACCTTTATAATTTTAAAACAACTTGAATGAAATACTAAATCTGTGTCATACTATTTCTAACGGAAAATAAGTTGTTGATACTGAACTACTTTTCAACGAACATTATTTAACGACGAACTAATCTTAAATATGTTATCAGAACTTTCTACAGTGTATTGTTCTGTGTACAACTTCATTTGTGTCCCAGATTTTATGCAAGTATTTGTTGATAGCGTCAAAACAACTTTATGGAATGGACGTAAAGAGTTTCGCTGTAAGTTTCAGCCTCGGTTTTGTTAACTTTAGTAATAACTATTAAGTTAGTACATTACATAAGTTTTAGTAAAGTACGCAGTCAATGGCAATTTTAATACTAAATGCATTGATAACTTTTTAATAGGGTTTTGGGTTCGATATCTGCTGATTGTAAATTTGTACGGGGGAGATATGTTTATTTTGATCTCTTAAATACGTTACGATACGAATTAGCGATTATCCCAAATTTAGGTATATACATAGTATCCCTATACATGCATATAATTACGCCATGAATGGCTTCCTTCGTCCCTTCTCTTTTCTAAATCCTTTACTAAATATTCACGACCTCATGTTATTCATCACCAGAACAGAAAATCGTAACTATTGCCAATAATGCACATAACATTGCCTGTCACGATTTGAACATCACAGCTTTAAAATTTAAGGCTAAGCCCTCCTTAATTCTTCATTATATCACTTTCAACGCAAACAAGGTGAATGCTTTAGAAAAGATAATGGTAAGTATGGTGACATATACTTTACGTTTAGCATAGGTAAGATGTGTCATTTGTGGAAGGATGGTGCTGCATACTGTATCTAGATAAACACCATATTTCGTATAAAAGACGTGTAATATTGTAAATTAACTATACCTTAAGTATAACAATGATTTTGAGAATTATAACGCCTGACTCAATGAATAAACGATATCAGAAAACGTGATTATTCACGCAAAAAATACTTCGATCTTAGCCGGTTCACGTCTTACAGGATTTAGTTTAGCGATGGAGCAACACCCAGGTCGCTGTTCGCACATAAATTGTTGAGACTGTCCGCTGCGGCGTTAGACTAACTACCGTCATTTATTTGCACTCGCTGTGATTACAGAACCACAAACACAGGGCCACGCTTGTCTAATTTCACCCGTATCGTATAGATGGAGCAGGTAAATTTACATGTTTATTGAAAACAGTAATGAAGTATTCAAATCAGAAGATAATAAAGAACTTTTAAAATGTACCACGGATTTTCCCAGTCTAACTTACAAATGTCTTTTGTCATATTAGTATCTTAATCTACTTATATAGGGAATTTATAACATCTTAATCTACTTAAATATATATACCTATATTATATGAAATATGGCAGGAAAAAAATTGACTTAATTATAAATACGCATGAATCACAATATTCATTAGGCCCTATGTGGCAAAGTTGACCTTTCGTATCCGCACGTGCAAACAGCGCGCGTCGGCGGGTTGACTCAGCTCTTGATGCCCCGTGTTCTGAATGCACGCCCACTATCCGCTGCCGTTTGTCAACTCACTTCGCTTTAAGTACCTACCAGTCGGGGCCAGATTAGATTTAATAAATTAATGTATCATGTCTTATGGTGGAGTTAGAAGTCTTCAAAATCAACGTGAATGTATGAAGAGATTGATGAAAGTGGAAAAAGCAAGGCAGGTCGGTAAGGATAAAGATATTTGGGAGTCGGTGTTTTCTGGCGACCGTGTAAGGGGCCTGGCGTAATGATAATAGCAACCTGTAATAATGTTATGTAGCTCTCAAAGTCATGTCTCACCGGTTATATCAATAATAGAATTATTATATTGTAGACTAAATCAGCGTCGTGCTACGTAATATATTACATATTTACACGATCGAGATATTTATAAGCTTTTCTTATACACATATGAAACATTTGCTACACATAACAGTAGTAAGTACCTACATATGCATGAATGTACATAATAACATTTAACAAAACAGATTTATGTGAATTGTTCATACATAGAAAATGACAAGACATTGTGGTCGGTTCACAGTACAAGATGCATGGGACAAGACATCTTGTGTGCATGCTTGGAAGCGTCGGGTGACGTCTGCGCCCTCGCTTGTCACATCCACCTTACTGAGAATGGGTACAGGCAAATACGAGTAGGAGACACATTAGTAGGACACATTAGTAGTACGGCTAGCATAAGTACAAACAGATATATTCAAATAGCTAACTGGTAACATTGTTAGATACCATTGCACCTCTGTTTCCCCAAGGGGTAGGTGGAACAGTGTAGTATTCCCACTTTTCGCCAGTTACGTTATACGTCCTATATGTAATGATTAAGTTATTGCCATACACCAGACGTAAATCCAGTGGTGCTATTAGGAATTTGAAGTTAAAAGACCTCATTATACTGTGCCCGACCAGGGGAGCAGACCCAGTATCACTAGCTTAGCAGCCGCGCTTTCAACCAATAGATGATCGAGGAAAAATGTTGAACTAAGTAGGTACTTAATATCTATATAAGGCATTTTTTAATAAACTTTATTCAATGTATAAATATATAATTCGATATTTCAATGTAAGCCTTCAGTAGCTATCGTATATGTGTAGGTATACGGTGTATACAACATCATCCTTATTTTTATTAAAACATAAACGAAGACGTGTAATCGGTAGATTTGCGAAGCCTAAAGGAATGCAGCGCGTCGCGGAGCAAGTGTACGTCTTCCTCGGTTCCGGAGCACAGATAAACCGCTTCCCCTTCCTGCCCCTTGCCGGCCGCGGACAGACAAAAGACACAATACAACCACACAACTACACTTACATCTTTTTATTTCATGCTGTGCGTGAAATACCTTTAAGATCTTCACAGACGGAGCTACAAAATGTATTAATATAGGTAATGTGCTATTATATTGGCAAAATACGACAAAGGATAGCTTTACTATAGTATAAATATATACCTTAGCGGTTCTTGCCTGCGCGATTATGTCTTGCTATACGAAATATGCCTTACTATACCAGTTGATATGTTGTGACGACGTAAGAAAGAGACATATATATATTGTTACTATGTGTGAGGTCACTCGAGTATTAGTATACAAAATGAATTATAATATAACGTTATAAGCGTAATTAAAATATGTAATAAAGCTCCGTCTGTGATGACCTTTAAGCTGTTACGTATAATTGTCACTATTCATGCTAAACTTTATTTCCTAATTACAGTCATCGTTTCACCATTTCAAGTAGAATATCAGTTAGTTATAAAGGTACTGAAATATAAAATATTAAGTACAGATATATTTATATTTAATATTGTCTATTTCAGTTGATCAGCGCTCTTTAGTAAAAATTGATTGATCAGCACCATGTTAATGTGTAGGTCTCCAAAAAGTAGTCACGATACCATCTGACGACTGCTTACTTGAGGGTGCACCCTTGTCTCTTATTGTGGCTACGCGATTTGTATTACTACTTGGGTATATATCCTGTACTATAATCTTTAGTCGTGTCCTCAATTGTACACGACTAAACATTATAGTACCTACTAACGTTCTAACAAATGAACACTGCTAGCAGTGGGTACCTCTTAGCCAATTCCGTTTAATACAAATCTCGTCGTTGAACTTCACTATGCTATTATCAAGAACAATTTCGAATATAAAATAATTAAACACATTAAACAATCCAGTAACGAAACAATTTAATAACAATTTATTCATTTTAACCTTATCTATATATGTAGGTACATGTGAGGAACATTCCAATAAGCATTAACAATACAAACCCAACTTAATTATTGGGTCCGCGTGTACCCTGTTCATTATGAGAGCAATGAGCTATAGCGTCGAACTCGGAGCAATAACTAAAACTAAACGTGTTTGTAACAAGTTGTTTGTTTTGTTATCAGCGCGCGCCAAGTGTTCCCGCGCAGCCCCAAACTTACCCTCGCTTCTAATGGAACTTTAGGTGAGGTGAACAAGTTCGTCCTTCAATTTCGAAACAAATTTAATGTATCCTTATCAGTAGTGGTAAATTTGTCCATAATTGAAATGTATGGACGGGATCGATACGGCGCGCGGGTCGAGCTGTACAAATGTGTGCGAGTGTGGAAAGTAAATCAGCTGAAACAAATGTACCGCATCAGTCAGCGGGCGGTGGGCAGCTCGGCCGTCGTTAGCGGTCGAGACCTGCTGCCATAAATCTCCGCGCCGCCTTGAGGACGGCGGGTATACAACTGGTCACTGATAGGTTTTATTTTAAATTACCATGTTTTAACCCTTTATTCATTACATTCTATTTGTTATACCCACGCACAACGCCATAAACTTGTTACATATATTATAAACATTGTACTGTGCCTCATTAATTCGCAAGCAGTCTCCATATCATACCTATGAGATATATATAAATCCTTTATAACAGCTATTTTCGTGCATGCTGATTAAAAAGCTAGCATCAGTTATTATGAAAGTAGCAATTTAAAACATTTTTTTTGTTTGGAAAGCCGGCCATTCTGTTTCGCAAATCGACAATACGAGTGGTCTTTGTTGTCCGTGATACTCGTATCCGCTCTCATATTGCGCGTGTATCGTACGCTAACCAGACATTTCCTATTTCCTCTTTGATTGCAGTGCGGTCGCTGTATATGGCTTTTCATTGCCCGATTTTTTCCCCGATATTAAGCGATTTCTAATGAGAAATAATATGGTTTTGTTGCAGGAATAATATAAGGGTTTTGTACTTCTAAAACATATCTTCGAATAATAAATCAAATCTTGTATTTTATATAAAACGTACAGCATCGTAAATATTCAATGAAAGCAAACCTGAAGATTTCTGAACACATAGAAATACTATAGAGTTGAATATTAAATTATATACATATAAGCGTAGATATGGCAGAGGCGCGCGGCAGTAAAGCCCGACAATGGGACGTACGGCACTCACTAATCATACTTTGCTTTCTGTTTTATTTCGTATTTCCATTACCGTATTTCAAAACGTATTGACATATGAGACATTTTTACGAGTTATACTCGGCTCACAATACTCTACGCTCAAGCAACTTTTGTTCTGCGTATTGTATAAAAGTTTCCAACTATTTTTTATGTTCCTTTATGTTACAGAAAGAAATAGTAAACGTGCTTGTAATACGCTCGATACTAGGTCTGTATGAATGTATGCTGCTCCTAGATATCTCCACTAATCTACGCCCTAACATAATATGCAATATTCATTAATTAATTATGAGTCTACTTTAGAATACCTTGAATCTTAATTCTTTGAATCTCAAATATGTAATAACATAATACCACACATCCCCGAAGGGGTAGGCAGATGAGTGTAGTACACTCTAAATATGTGAAGGATTTATGTTTTTATCTGCGGGCTTAGAACGAAAACGTCATATTTAATTAAATATTTTTGAAGTATTTATTACAGTTTCAGCTATTAAATTAAAAGTTAACAATGCGTATTATATATGCGATATATAAATAAACATTATAATACATTTTACATTATGACTCTCTCTCTTATGTTAAAGCACAATACATAACGAAATGTAAGGTTTAATGAATAGAGTAATTTACAGTAGACGCTGTGCGGCAGTCGATAACAACATTATAATTCTCACAAGCACACAAATTCCTCGAAATGTTACTTTAATCACTTTATACGACGCTTTAGTTTGTATTGGTCTATTAGGGTCATGCTATAATTTGATTTACAATCAAAATTTGCGCATTCTTAGATTTACGATCAAAAGGGATTCGCCAGCTATGGGCCAACGTGAGCAGTAATTTAAAACTACGTGTGGTCAAAGTCTCGTATAAACAGATTGTATAGTTTTATTCTGTATCATTAAACTTGTTTTACGTATAATAAAGTATAAGTATTATTAAGGAACATTAAAAATACATACTTCGAGTCTTCCATAATATAATTACAGTAAAATTGCTTTTACTACGCTTATAAACTATTAAACTATTACTACGCTTAAATCTATTGAAAAATTACATACATCGATTAAATCCATTCAGTGACGCTAAACGTCATGGCGTGGTTTTTCGAAATAAATGGTATTTCTAGTGAATTATTGTATACTTTACTTGTTTATGTTAGACTGATCTTAACAAGCTGGACAATGGATACCACTCATACAGACTGCTACCTCTCAGAAAGGTTTTGAGAAATATTTCGCTTAACGCACTTAAAATATATCAATCACGTGAACGTAGCCGCAATAACACATTATGGTGATATAAATCACTATTTAAGCATATTTTCCCATCAGAAATAGTACCTATACAGTACGCTTACAATGAAGAGTATCACGAGCGACAGTCAAAAATACTACCACATTATCATTTTTATACACATGGTAAAAATTACATAAACTAAATTGCGGTCAGACCGATTGTTTGCTATAACCAACCGACGCAAACAAGGTATAGTTAATATGTATGATAAATAATGTATGTAAGACAAACATGTAAGTTATCCACAGCTCGAGAGGGATCGAGGCACATTTTCATGATCTTGCGGTTCGAGATACGTGCCTGTTAATATTAGTTTATAACCTCCCCGCCGCGATGTTTACCAACATTAGGAATACCTTGTTCCTGCGCTTGTTCATTATTCAATGCTATGTTTTTAGCTTTATCTTAATCTTATAAAGTATAACATGTCATCGCGCCTGTCTAATCGCGACTGGGTGGGCAGTGGAGTGTAGTACAGTCTTACGACGAATAGGAGGTGTCTATTGTTATACTCCGCCATAGATTCAAACTGAATTACTATTGAGAATTTCAACTTAGATAAACTTAATAGTACCCTAACCGAGGTTTGAACCAGGGGCACTTCGCTCAGTAGGCCCTTCCAACGACTTTACCCACCAGGCAACTAGGCAATCAATAATAACATAACTAATATTTATACATTATTCTGGTATCATTTTATTCTTCTGAAAGAACACTAAAAATATTGGACGGTATGTGTACCTTGAGAAGTAATAATCATCGGAGCATGCACACATGTGTTCTGAAGCGAATATTCGGAACAGTGCGCGGATATGTTCCGAGATTATACTAACTGCGTATCGTGCCCGCGGAACAATATTGGGAACAGCAACAATATTTATTCAAACGGCTGAGGAAAATAACCTCTGCGCTGTACTATACCTAAAATATTTTTTTGTTATGTTCCAATCCGTACCTAAGCTTGGGGATAATCATTAGTATATATACGAGTACATACATATGATAGCCTGTGTACTACATTACCAAGAGTACATTGTTCCACAACAATGCGTATTTTCTTAGTTTCGTCCAATAGTTTCTTTTTATGCGTTTACAATAGACATATTATTGTCACCTAATTCGGCTTATATTATTTGTTAATAATACTTTTAATGTTGTAAAACAATTAGAAAAACAACTTCTACAATCTGTTTAGGTGGAACAGTTAATCTACAAACATTCAGTGATTAAATGTTAGGACAACTTAGTGCCTATCTAATTTACAGTTGGTTACAGATGCCTTGCTGCTGGGGACCGAGACGTCCGGGTTTAGTATACACGTGCAACTGACTACCAGGGCATTCGGACCGAAACACAAACTGTTTTAATAACAATCGCTATGTTGTAGAAATGGGTGTAGCGGTGGAACTGTCCTGGGAGCACCATATTGTTCTTCTGGTTAAATTTGTCCTATATAATTTAACAATCTAACAGCTATGATGTTTGTAAAAATTATCTGATTGTTATTAAAAATATATTTTTTTACACGACGAACTTAGTTTATATTTTGAATAATGACGATTTCGAGAATTGTTGTGATTTGGTCTATTGTATTATCGTGTACGTATTTTTCAGTAGGGTTAGGCAGAGGAGAGGGGTGCAGAGAGTATAATACACTGGTTTTACGTCTCATGGAATAGGGAATAAGAAGAAGAAAAAAGGAGATTTATTATGTGACAAAATTAGACGGTAACGAATGTTAGTTGTACGTGAGGCTGTGAATATGATATATCATGCGGTAGGATATGACGTCAATTGTCTTTTTTGCGCTACAAGTGTGTGGGCTTGTGACCGGTGTATTATAATAGATTTACGTTCTACTCAATGGTGGGCCGTATAACAATACTGATAAACGTAATAGTGTAGGTACTATATGCTTATGCCGACCACTTACAGGAATTACAGGCGCGATATTACGTTAATATATTTAATGACAGCTTAACGTCACGTACGAGCCAGAATGATAACTTCTTTCGCATAAAATATTTGAAAATACAAACTAACGTGGGAGCAATATCTGTTTGTCCTAACAAAAAAGGCGGCGCGGCTCTGCGGTGACCTCTCATTAACAGTGAGCGAACGGTCGTTGTCACGTCGCGGGTGAGCCCGGCAATTTGTTCACCCTTAACGAATTCGCCAAAGTAATGTTTTTCATAAATTAATTCTATTTAACACCGCTCTGTCGCTATGTAAATGAGATGTGCCGGGCCTGGAATACTGTTGCCGTTTTGATTTGCTTTGCGAAAGACAAACGTGAGAGTTCACCTTCGTGTTGCATTTTAATTTCGACATCGCAGCTGCTTTAATTAATGTTGCACTTTGCGAAAGAGACTCGCCATAAAAAACACAGCTTTTTCATTATATGACATAGCATTCACTAGCGCTAATTATACTTATTAAAAATAAAACGATGTAAAGTTATTTGCAATGAAAAGTTATTAAAATGATAACAAATGATGTATTCTAAACTATTTATGAGCAGTGATAGCC